>CAWUFW010022392.1:0-96861 GCA_963921515.1 Calotriton arnoldi | reverse complement strand
CAGACATGGCCATAAGCAAATCAGTCTGACCCTGTGCCTCATGGGAACAGTCCAGCCAGAACTGCCAAGCCATGTCTTCCCTGGACCGGAAACAAGCATCCTGGGACCGGTTTCTGGCCATTCAGCCGTCATCAGCCAGGCTAGCTTGAATCCAGTGGCAAAGTGAGCAAGGGACCCACGTCTGGGCATACCCTGCCAACTTAGGGCGAACAAAGCGATACAAAAGGGGATGATGGACGGAGCGTTAGAGCAAATCAAACACTCACCCCCAGTCAACTGATCTGGGTTTAATCCATCATCATTCTTTAGCTCACTCCACCACCCCAGTTCAGACATGGCCATATGCAAATCAGTCTGACCCTGTGCCTCATGGGAACAGTCCAGCCAGAACTGCCAAGCCATGTCTTCCCTGGACCGGAAACAAGCATCCTGGGACCGGTTTCTGGCCATTCAGCCATCATCAGCCAGGCTAGCTTGAATCCAGTGGCAAAGTGAGCAAGGGACCCACGTCTGGGCATACCCTGCCAACTTAGGGCGAACAAAGCGATACAAAAGGGGATGATGGACGGAGCGTTAGAGCAAATCAAACACTCACCCCCAGTCAACTGATCTGGGTTTAATCCATCATCATTCTTTAGCTCACTCCACCACCCCAGTTCAGACATGGCCATATGCAAATCAGTCTGACCCTGTGCCTCATGGGAACAGTCCAGCCAGAACTGCCAAGCCATGTCTTCCCTGGACCGGAAACAAGCATCCTGGGACCGGTTTCTGGCCATTCAGCCGTCATCAGCCAGGCTAGCTTGAATCCAGTGGCAAAGTGAGCAAGGGACCCACGTCTGGGCATACCCTGCCAACTTAGGGCGAACAAAGCGATACAAAAGGGGATGATGGACGGAGCGTTAGAGCAAATCAAACACTCACCCCCAGTCAACTGATCTGGGTTTAATCCATCATCATTCTTTAGCTCACTCCACCACCCCAGTTCAGACATGGCCATATGCAAATCAGTCTGACCCTGTGCCTCATGGGAACAGTCCAGCCAGAACTGCCAAGCCATGTCTTCCCTGGACCGGAAACAAGCATCCTGGGACCGGTTTCTGGCCATTCAGCCGTCATCAGCCAGGCTAGCTTGAATCCAGTGGCAAAGTGAGCAAGGGACCCACGTCTGGGCATACCCTGCCAACTTAGGGCGAACAAAGCGATACAAAAGGGGATGATGGACGGAGCGTTAGAGCAAATCAAACACTCACCCCCAGTCAACTGATCTGGGTTTAATCCATCATCATTCTTTAGCTCACTCCACCACCCCAGTTCAGACATGGCCATATGCAAATCAGTCTGACCCTGTGCCTCATGGGAACAGTCCAGCCAGAACTGCCAAGCCATGTCTTCCCTGGACCGGAAACAAGCATCCTGGGACCGGTTTCTGGCCATTCAGCCGTCATCAGCCAGGCTAGCTTGAATCCAGTGGCAAAGTGAGCAAGGGACCCACGTCTGGGCATACCCTGCCAACTTAGGGCAAACAAAGCGATACAAAAGGGGATGATGGACGGAGCGTTAGAGCAAATCAAACACTCACCCCCAGTCAACTGATCTGGGTTTAATCCATCATCATTCTTTAGCTCACTCCACCACCCCAGTTCAGACATGGCCATATGCAAATCAGTCTGACCCTGTGCCTCATGGGAACAGTCCAGCCAGAACTTCCAAGCCATGTCTTCCCTGGACCGGAAACAAGCATCCTGGGACCGGTTTCTGGCCATTCAGCCGTCATCAGCCAGGCTAGCTTGAATCCAGTGGCAAAGTGAGCAAGGGACCCACGTCTGGGCATACCCTGCCAACTTAGGGCGAACAAAGTGATACAAAAGGGGATGATGGACGGAGCGTTAGAGCAAATCAAACACTCACCCCCAGTCAACTGATCTGGGTTTAATCCATCATCATTCTTTAGCTCACTCCACCACCCCAGTTCAGACATGGCCATATGCAAATCAGTCTGACCCTGTGCCTCATGGGAACAGTCCAGCCAGAACTGCCAAGCCATGTCTTCCCTGGACCGGAAACAAGCATCCTGGGACCGGTTTCTGGCCATTCAGCCGTCATCAGCCAGGCTAGCTTGAATCCAGTGGCAAAGTGGCCAGGATGGCGATGAGCGGATGCCCACCGATGTCGAGTGCTTCAGGTGCGTTGACGGTCGTCTTGACTCTTCAGCCACGAGGTCCAGGAGGCGTTGTTGGCAACCAGGAGCAGGATTCGGGCTGGTACATGATGTCTGTCGAGTGCTGAGGTGTCGGCGACCGGATTGGACCCAACAAGCCTTGGCAACGGCAAGTCTCGGTGAAGATGAAGATCGTCGATGGTGCAGACCAGCAAGGTCTGAGGAACTCACCCAGCAAAGGTAAGTGAGGGCAAGCCTGGAGCAACCAGGAGCCCAAGAAGAAAAGGATTGGCCTTCGTGAAGGGCTACTAGCCAACGGGCTAGTGACCGCAAAGGAGCCTCAAGACATCGCATGTGGATCTGGCTCACAGGACACTCGTGGAGTGGAGGCCAGTGATCTTCGGTGCAGTTGGTGCTGGAGGCTAGGGCTACTCGGAGCCCAAAGCACGACTTTGTGGGATACCTAGAAGAGGATGCACTAGCAAATGTGTGCGGTGTCCAGGGTTCACGGTTCCACGTTACCTACGACAGCTACGGGCCTCAGCTTTGCTAGGGACTCAGGGCAGCCTCGGGGAAGTCTGGAAATCCACCTCTGGTGATGCAAAGACTTCGGCGTCCGACGGGAGCTTAGGCGATGCAGACCGGACAATTCCTTCTTTGGTGCCTGCCAAGCAGGGGAGTCACTCCTTGACCCCAAGGGAGATTCTTCTGTCCTCTAGTCTTTAGTAGAGCGTCGAAGGTCCAGGATTCTGTTTCAGAGTTTCGTCCAGGGATAATCTAAAGTCCTAAGGACTGGGTTCCTATACTTATACCAAGTTTAGGGGTTGGACTACTCTGTGGCCCCACCTATGGGTGGGTCAGGGCAGAGGGGTGGCTACACCCCTTTCCCTTTGTCCAGTTCGTGCCAAAGCAGGGGCTGCAAGCCCCTGATCCGGTTTGAACTGGGGTATGCACAGGGACACCAAATGTGCCCCCAGTGCAGGACTTCAAAGCACCCGAAAGTGCTCCCGCCCAGCCCCAATACACATTATCCTGTCTGGGGAGGTGGTCACACCTCCCTGGGACAGGAAACCTATTGTCCAGGCCTCCCCTGCCGGAGTTTCGTCCAGCAGCAGGAGGCCAGACTCGTGTCTGTGGCAGCAGCATCCATTTTGTGATGCCAGGGCTTTAGAAAGAAGTTACCGGCCAGGCCAGAGTTAACATGTCTCTCCCTCTAGAAGGGTGGAATGCTACCCCCGCCGCCAGAATTGGCAGGGGGTAGTATTCCAAGATGTTTGACACCAAACACGACATGTTTAGGTGCAGCCATTCCAAAGTTAGCATTTAACGCGAGGTTATAATGCGCTTAAGAGTATATGGTCAGGCTGCACTACAAACAGCATCAGAGAAGGGTCTCCGAACGCTGCAGAGGGGCCCTGCTCATGCAGGGGCACTCTCTCACATAGGAACCATGCACTCTGCCTTCAGGATTGATAAGGCCTGCCATAGGAGTGACTTATAGGTTTATATGTGTGTATGTATTTAGTGATATAGGTAACCTATATCACAGTAAGGGGTGCATGCACCACCTTACCCAGGCTGCTGTAGCAGACCTGTGGTGTCAGTTTGGATGGCCTTCCAGGGGTGGCATAATACATGCTGCAGCCCCTGGTAGGCCTCTGAGGTACCTATGCCCTTGGTACATAGTATACCATATACTAGGGACTTATAAGGGCACTCCAGATTCCAATCAGTGATGTGCCTAAGGCACATGGAAACCATTTTAGAGAGGAAGCAGCTAGGCTGGGGTTCTGATTAGCAGGGCCCCAGCCAGACTAATGTCGAAAAACAGTGAAGCATCAGCAAAAAGTGGGGGTACCCATGTGAAGCAGATCCTACTCTCCTACATTCATCAGCCAATGAATTCCCTGCAACGTGAACGCCATCACGTTGATGACTCAGTGTGGATCACGTGAGCCTTTGGTAGTTCATTTTTCAACTGAACTACTTGTTCCCAAAGCATTTTGTGCTTTATTGTGCCACCTTTCGCATCTTTGAAACCATTTTCAAGCCAGTTTTGTATATATTCATTATACGACTGAACACAGTAAAGGAATCGCACACTATTAGTGTGGGGAATTCTCAATCTGTACTTTCAAGTGCCAGTTTGAATGCTTGTAGTTCAGCTCGCTGAGCTGTACAATCTCCTAGAGATTGAGTTTTTGTGACCATAGGTCTGAAGATGCCATTTCGCATGCGACCTTTAACGATTGCACACTCTGCACTGTAAGCTTGCTTACTCCCTGTTGCGGGCTGTGCGGATCCGTCAGTGTGAATTATGAATTCGTACTGATCGAGAGGCAGAATTTCAGTAGGCAACGGACATTCTTGTTCATATTGCAGGAATGCTTGTGTTTTTAAATCTGGATCAAAAACATATTCAACATCTGTTGCAGCCAGAGAATTAACCTATTGTATCCATCTTGGATGTAATGCTTTAGCATTTGGAATGCTTGCTTTTGTGACCGCTTCTAAAGCTGGTACTGGGGTTACGACAATAATGCGTTTCCCTTGGGCTAAGGCTCTTTCTTTTGCTACAGCGGTTTGAACTGCTGTCAGAATTTTTTCAGTTGAACTGAAGCGCATTTCCGCTTGTGTGTACAAATGAGATTTGTACGCTATTGGTATTTTCTCACCCTCATTGAAGGTTAAGTAGGTGAATCCGCATTGACCCGAAATTATTCGGATCACCAAATTGCGTTGACTTACGCGTGTTTGTAAGTGATTTGTTGCTAACATGTTAGCCTGGAGTGAACGCAAGATTTCTGTGTGTTCCTGTGTCCAGTTTTTGATCGAAAAATCAGGTTTGATTAATGCGTAGAGAGGTTTAACCCTTTCTGCGTAATTTAGAATGTATGTTCTTCCAAAATTTAGAAAACCCAGGATGGATTGTAAGTTTTTAGCGTTTTTGGAGGTTGGAGCAGCGCACACTTTTCTAAAAAGTTAGCTGCCAAGCTCTTGCCTTCACTTGAAAGCTCATATCCTAAAAATAGGACATTGAGATGGGCAATTCTGGACTTTTTAAAGTTGAACTTGTAGCCCTCAGAGGCAAAACCCAGTATAATGGTGCTCACCCTGTTCAAGTGTTTTTCCAGGTCATCGTCTGTCAGATAGATGTCATCGACATAGGACAATGCCTCATTGTCATAAACTTGTAGTAACTCCGTTACCCTCGCTGAGAATAAACCTGGGCTGTTCTTGAACCCTTGTGGGAGTCGACAAAAGTGATGCTGGGTCCCCATTATGGAGAATGCTGTTAAGTACCTGCTTTCAGGTGCTATGTTTTGACAAAAGAAACCATTTGAGATGTCTAGTGTGGTTTTATATTTTTTACGCACAATGTTATTCATTAATGCTGTGCTATGTGCATTTTGCAGTGCAAAAGTTTTAGAACAAGTGTTTAGGTGTCTGTAGTCCAAAACTAGACGATATGTATTGTCTGGTTTGGAGACAGGAAACAAAGGATTGTTCATTGAGGAGGTGCATGTTTCAATCACCCCTTGGTATTCAAGTTGATCTAAGATCTCCCTGACCTGTTTTTTAGCTTCTTGCTTTATTGGGTACTGCCGTTGTGCAGTTGGTTCATGTTTCAGATGTATTTTATGGTGAGGTGAATCCTCATCCCATCCTACATGATTTTTATATAATGCTGGGGCCTGGGCCACTGCCCTGGCATATGTATATCTTAGGTGAATTGGAATATGGTTGGAGAAGGCAGGCATAATAATGTCCTCGCCATGTGGGCACTCCCTGACAAATTGTGGTGGCCAGTCCTTTTCTGCTAGAAGTATGTCATAGCCCTTTGA
Source organism: Calotriton arnoldi (assembly GCA_963921515.1). Classification (NCBI taxonomy): domain Eukaryota; kingdom Metazoa; phylum Chordata; class Amphibia; order Caudata; family Salamandridae; genus Calotriton; species Calotriton arnoldi. Next base: position 90,855 of record CAWUFW010022392.1, on the reverse strand, counting down.
TAGTCTTTCCCAAAAAAGTGCTTTCACCTGTCTAGGTTTGTCTCCCTCCATTCGGAGAGTTATTTCATATAACGTTTGTGGAGTACTAACCCTGGTGTCTACAGTCTCAACTGTAATGTACTCATTCAAGTCCACTATCTCCAGAAGTTCCTTCAGGTTCTGGCGAACTATTGTGACTTCTGCTGCACTGTCCAGCATTGTCTGAGCCCATTCTCCGTTCTTGAGTTGTGTTCTCAGTATTCTCGGCATGTCTGATCTTTAGACCTGCTACTTTCTTTTGGAGAATTGAGGTTTTGCTTTAGTTTTTGGAGCGTGTTTGTCGTCTTTCGATTTCACGCGTTCTTCTCTATGTTCCGATCGTCCTCTTCTTTCTGAAGTCTGTGATGAGATCTGAAAGGGACGAGAGGAACGTGTATCAGTACCTTGATACTTGTCAGGCTTTCTCAAATTATCCCTATTCCTGAGGTTATACCTCCTTTCAGAGGGCTCCTTTTGAGGAGACCTACCTCGGGATTGAGAACGTTTCTCATTTGAATTTTGTTTAGTAGACTCCCACTTCTTTTTAGAAGATGTAGGAATTTGTTTAATTGAGTCCTTCTCAGGACTTTCAGATAGCTTCGGCTTCACTGGTCTTCCACCCAAACTATCTCTGCCTAATTCTGCATAAGATTGTTCAATTATTCTTGGTAGCTCAGTTTGATGTTCTGTAACATCAAATTCCCTTAATTTTTGACGGATCGCAACTGCTGCTGCCTCCCCTTTAATATTAGATAATATTATTGTTGAGACCTGGTAGAAATTTTTCAATAACTTCATACCCAAATTTAGAGCAGGCTCTGCCCCGTATTCGTTTTGAATTTGTTTCTGGACATCAGGCATTACCGCAATTGACGGAATGCCATGTGTTTTAGTATAGATGGCAGCAAAGACTGAGCCCCAAGTGGTGCAGTCTTCCAGTTGTGGTGTGATCCCCATTGGTAAACTGATTGTTAGTATTCTGTGTTCCTCATACGGGCTAGTATTTGGAAATACTGCTTCGATTTGAGTAATTTTTTGAGCTATCCAGAATGGAATTTGCTCACGTTTTGTGGGCATTTTACCCATGACTGCGTATAGAGTCTGTGGTGTAATTTTTAGTGTATTCCCCTGTTGGGGAGTTGGATTTGGAAGTGTCAATGGTTGCTGGACTGTGAAAGTCCGCATGACATATTGGACCAATTGTCTGTAAATTTTCATTAACTCTGTGAGTTGAGTAGGTAAATCCTCGTCTGACATCTCTTCAATGTCAGGATGAGGTGTGTAGCCGGCTAGAATCGGCCATGTTGCTCCTGGTCTACCTAGTGGACCGAGCCTAGTAATGTTTTTGTGATGTTTTAGGGCGCCTTTAAACCAGAGCTGATGCTCCTGGTATGTTAATGGAATTTCAATATCCTCGAAAGGAATGTATTCCTCTGGAGGATCATCTTCTTTGTAGAAGTGAAACATGTGTGTTACTGGATTGGATTCAGGAAATATTACCCATGAATAGATTACCTCTGTCTGAAAGGATTCATGTGCCTCTATCACGAAAACTGCTCTACCGCCTCTTGGTGGTAGGCCATGTTTATAAGTTTTAGAGTAATGGCTCTTCTTAAGTTTGGAGCGATGTTTATGACACCCTCCTTGGTTTCATTTAAACCTGTAATGTTAAAAACTGCTGCTTGGGCTTGATCAGCCGCAGCTTCACCGTTTCCGGCTTCAGTCATTTTGTTTTTTGAAAAATGTAGAACAAGTTTCAAGGAAACAAAGATTAGGTGCACAATATTTTGGAACACTGTATCCTTCAATTTTGAGCAAACCAAACAGCTAATATATAGGGTGTTTCCCTATGTAGCCGTGGTGGATACTTAACCCTGCCCACTCCAGACGTCTTTTGGAGTATATGGATAGGGGTCTCTGAGAGAAAAAGCACGGCTGAGTTACTCAGTATCTAACGTTGAATTACCGCCTTACCAAACTGTTGGGCGCCATGTAGTGTAGCTCCTATTTCCCTAATGGGCTCTGCGCATTGGAATAATATATCCTATAGGTTTGACATAGGACTAAGGTCAGTATGTCCCTATCGAGTATATTAAACTTAATTACTTGTGCCAGCTAGCTCAGAGGCCACTAGAAACTCCTTGACAACAAGAAGGGAGTAGTTTCTGGCAGCCGCAAAACATGACCACTGTGTTTCCCTTTAGAATCAGAACGTGTCCCAGAGTCGTGGAAACAATAGATAACTATTTCACTCAGCTCAATCGTGCATGCTTAGTTTTCTCCAAGTTACACAGAAAGAACAGACGGGCGTTTCAATAAAAGATTTATTGAACAGTCTTGTTTCTAGTGTAAGTAAAATGTGCTGTTACGATCACAAGACAGTATGCGAGATAAATAATGTACAGTGTGAGCAGTAGAAATAAATAATACTGCGAGAGCATTATCTTTTAGTATATATGCATTTACATAAATAACACAGACTAAAAATGCGAGTACTCATACGATGCGTTTCTAATCTAGTTCTACCCCAATGTACCTAACCTAACCTAGGTGTAGGAAGTAGGTGAAGTATTCCTTACTATGGTATACTAAGAGTATGTTAAGCCTAGTATGCCTAGTATGCCAAGAGTCCCTCTAGGTTCTTGTCATCTCCATACCTGAAGAATGAGAGAGGTAGGAATCTCTTTGCCAGACTCTAACTCCAACACCCCGCAAGGGAAGTCAGATCACTGGAAGCTGGACTCTCTGCGTGCAGGGATGACAGCGTCTTCTCAGTGCGTCAGGCCGGGAAACGGGCTCATCTGAAGTCGAGGTCTCCTCTGATTTACAGGGGCTAGGGAAGGTATATTTATACCTGAGAGTACCTAAGAATGTTAGTATTGACGTGAGTCGGACAGCGAAAGACGTCATGAATGAACCCCTAAGGAATAATGGTTCATGTATAATATATGAGTCCTTGAAGAAATCAATAGTCCTGGACTAGGGAAACTCCCGCAGCCTAAGGGTCTGTTCTTCATGAACTCGTTGTGACGTTAGGGTGGACGGATGTCAGAGACCATGCCTGTATTTGGAGTGCACGGTTTAATGCCTAAATAAGGGCTGGGATTTTATGCCTATATAAGGGCAGGGCGAATTGTGCCTATATAAGGACATGATACTGGAAAGCCCGTTTATGGACACCCTAAGAGGAATACAACAACACAATTCCATAACATGAATGTAGGGGAAGAGAGGAATTAGTTTAAAGAGTGCTACCTGATATAATACAATATACATACCAATAATGAAGTAGGCCCTAGCATAAGGGAAGTGCTTTGAGTGTTCACCATTACGGCTAGACGTTTTGTGCATGTTTATGGAGAGAAAATGGTAGCACAAGACATTGTTTTAGCTTATTGATATTACTGCATTCCCATTCACCAACATTTTAAACCCCACTTGTGGTGTACTGCAAACTGGAAAGTGACACTCAATGGGAATGGTTCCACTCACCTAAATCCTGTATCCCTCACATAGCAGGAGAATAGGGAATGAAGCATAGCCACCTACCCCAAGCTTTACATTGTAGGTGACAAAGAAACAAAAGCTTAATAAATGTGTATTTATTCTTGATGCAGGCATAGGTTATCATCTAGTTGGTGTCTAACTGTGCTCTGGGAATTACTGATACATCGAAAACACTGCCTATTCACTTCTAGATTGATATTGTCTGCTGATTGCAATCATGTTGGCTGAATATCACGACTGATTGTTGCAAAATATTATTTTGACTCGTATGATATTATTTCAAATGAAGGGCCATGTTCATTTTCATTATTAATATACGGAATTAGGTCCTAGATGTGATCATGTGTGTGGGTTTCATATATATGTGAGAATGGTCATGTGAGTGATTGTGTGGGAGTGGGCGTATGAGAGGTTGCATAGTGGTGTGAGTGGGTGTCTCAGTGCTTCTGTGGATGATGTAATCAGTGATGTCATTTGAGATGCCATCAGTGATGCCATCAGTGATATCACTGACCATGTCATGAGTGATGTAATATGTGAGGTCATAAGTAGTGCATTGTGGAGGCGTAAATTATAGTAATTTCAAGTAACTATAACTGCTGAATTTCACTAGCTTTGTATGAGTGATGTCTGAGCTTAACTATAATGTCCCTGCAACCTTTGGTTTTTACGTGAATTTCTAAGGTTTTTCAAATTCTATTTCCTAACTATAATGTCCCTGTAACATTTGATTTTTTTATATGAATTTCTATGGTTTTTAACTAATAGTCGCATTTGCAGAGTGGTGGAGCACTCAAGAATCCTGCTGTTTCGGGCTTACTGGAGGCAAGAGGAGGGCCTCTGGGACCCAAGAACCCTCTGCATCCAAGAGGACTTCATCCCACAAACCAGCAGTGTGCCAGGAGGTGTGTTTGCAGAGTGGTGGAGAAAGGGGGCATGGCCTCCAAAGATGTCTCAGCAATTCTGCTCTGTGGGAATTACTGGAGGTAACAGGAGGGCTTCTTGGCCCCCAAGGACACTCTAGACCCAAGGGAACTCCATTGCCCAACCAGCAGTGTGCCAGGTGGTGCATTTCCAGACTGGTGGAGAAAGGGGGCGTGGCCTCTGAAGACTTCTCAGCAATCCTGCTGTGTGAAACCTACTGGAGGTAACAGGAGGGCTTGTTGGTCCCCAAGGACCCTCTGGAGCCAAGGGGACTTCATCCCCCAACCAGTGGTACGTTAGGAGGCGCATTTGCAGTTTGATAAAAAAAGGGGGCATGGCTACTGAAAACCTCTCAGCAATCCCGCTATGTGGAAGTTATTGGAGGTAACAGGAGGGCTTGTTGGCCCCCAATGACCCTTTGTAGCCATGGGACTCCATCCCCCAATCAGCAGTGAACCAGGACACATGTTTGGGGAGTAGTGAAGAAAGGGTGCGGGGCATCCGGAGACATGCTGGTACCCCAGTTTCTTTTTCTTGGGAGGTGGGCCGTGTGGGCTGAATTGGGCCCGGGGACCCCATTCCCCAGGGCCACCCCTTTTATACTGGAGGAGGGGGCTGTGTGGACCCCCTCCCTGGGCTGAATTGGGCCCTGGAGACCCCATCCTCTGGGGCCTAGCCTTTTTTCTGTCTTTTTTAAGTTTAAAGGAGGCCCCCTCCCTGCCTGATTTCAGCCCAGGCGACCCTATTCCCGGGGCCTGGCCTTTTCCTATGTTTTAAAAAAATAATGGGAGGGTGGCATGTGGCCCCCTCCCTGGTAAATCTCGACCCTTGGGACCCCATCCCCTGGGGCCCAGCCTGTAAGGTGGGTGCCCTGGCCCTACTCAGGGCACCCACTTTCTATTCTTGGGGACCCTGCGAGGAGCATGAAGGCCCCTGCAGTCCCTGCTGGCTCCCCGCCTCCTGCGGAAGCCGGCATTGCTTTGACACAGAGGGAGCTGCTAACTTGAAGCTCCCTCTGTTCAAATCAATCACTAGTGCTCTGCTTTGAGCTAGCAAGAGTAAAATGCTCTCACTTGCTCAAAGCAAGCACAGCTTGCTATGGCTTGGTGGGAGCAGTAATGCCCCCACCAAGCCATAGCAAACAGCTATGTACCAGGGTAGCACCCCAGGACATAGCAGGAGTCAGCCACACACCTTTGTTAGATTTTGCCCCGGGGAGTTGGCGGTCCCTGGGGCTGTGGGATCTGGGTGGCCCTCCATTGTAATTAAAGCCTTGGGGAGGTGGTGGTGCCTGGGGCTGTGGGGGTCCGCACCACCCTTCCACACTCATTTATATAAAAGCCCCGGGGCTTTGGCGGTCCCCAGTGCTACTGTAAGCCCTAAGAGGAAGGTCCCATGCAACCCCTTCCTTTTGCAGCACCAATGCCCCGGGGCCTGGCCCACCCGGAGGCCAAAGAAAGTAAAAAGCCCTGGAGACTGCAGTTTTTTTATTAATCTTGGCCATGGATTTTTCTGAGTTTTTTAAAACAATTTTTAGCCTAGGCGGGGTCTCTGGGAGACCCCTGCACCATGGCCAGGGGCTCAGGATGTCCATACCCTGGCCCCTTTTCTTTTCTTGAATTTTTTTGTGGGACTTTGCTTCAAGCCAAGTCCCAAGATGACTGCCAACACTTCCTGGTTGAAGTGTTGGCAGCCAATCAGATGTCAGCACGGGGACAGTTGGCTCTGCGGATAATTAGCATCCCCAGATATACAACTTTGTTTTCCAGTTAATATCTCCCAAACTACTGAACAGATTTACACCAAATCACAAGAAGCACAATCTGCTTACCACCATCTAGCTTCCTGCCAAGTTTGGTGTAATTTCGTCCAGCGGTTTGGGCTGTAGGCTTATTCAAATGTCCTTCAGGAATTCACATGGGGAAAATGCGTTTTGAGACACCCCTTTTTCTCGGCCCCCACTTGACGTATCACCCCGAAACTTTCTAGACTTCACCCAAAGTACAGGGCAAATTTGTCTGGAAAATGTCATGGACATTCATCAAGTGGTGCAAAAGATAGATATAGGTCCTAACTACATATATAATATATAAATATACATATATTACCTCCTGGCGGTCGCCAGTAGGTAGTTATAGTTAGGACCTTGTTTCTATTCAAAAAGCGTTTTTCTTTTGCCAATATCTTTGGCGCCGTTTGACGAATCTTCGTGAAATTTTCCAAACTAATGACCAGCTCTGGTCAGCTCCTTGAAACTTTGGGGGTGATTCTTCAAGCGGGGGCCGAGAAAAAGGTGGGTCCCAAAATGCATTTTCCCCATGTTAATTTCCATAGAAATTTTGGAACAGGCTACAGCCCAAACTGCTGAACGGAATTACACCAAATTTGGCAAAAATGTAGCTCTTGGTTCAGAAAGCGATCTTTTTTTTAAATGATGTAAATCCGTTCAGTAGTTCCTGAGAAATTAAAAAATAAAAATATCGATGTCTGAGCACCGAGGAGGAGTCGCGAACCCTCCCGAGCATGAGCTTAATTCTGATTGGCTGCCAACACTCCAAAGCAGAAAGTGTTGGCAGCCATCTTGTGACTTGGTAACCGAGTCACAAGAAATCAGTAGAAAAACAGATGAAAAACCAGAAAAGGGGGCAGGGTAGAAACACCCTGACCCCCTAGGCCTTATCAGGGGGTCCCACAAGGACCCCCAGGGTCAAAAAAAGCTCCCGCGCTTTGTTTTCCTTAAGTCACCGGGTGGGCCAGGTCCCAGGGACAATGGCGAATTATGTAACGGGGGTCTGCGAGGGCCCCCACAGCCCCGGGGACCGCCACCTCCCCGGGGCTTATTTATAAAAAATGCATGGGTGGATCCTGCTCCCCCCATGCTGCCCCAGGGACCACCACCTCCCCGGGCCATTGATAATTAAAAGCGGGGGCACGCTGCGCCCCGCAGCCCCGGGGACCGCCACCTCCCAGGGGCTCTGATTTAAAAAAACAAAATTGTGTTGGGGGGCTCGAGCCCCCACACACCTCGGAGACCACCACCTCCCGGGGCATACATAAATGAAGTGCGGGGGTCCGTTGCGGACCCCGGGCCCAGGGACCACCACCTCCCCGGGGCTTTAAAGAGTTGGGAGAGGTGCTGCGTGGCCCCCTCCTGGAGCCCTCCTTGGCCCTGGGGACCGCCACCCCCAGGGCCGGCTCCTGCAATTTCCCAGGGTGCCCACCCCGGGACATTGCTGTTTGCTATGGCCGGGCGGGAGCAAGGCTCCCGCCCGGCCATAGCAAACACTGCTTTACTTTGTTGAAGCGAGAGCAGGAAACCAGCGAAGCAAAGCAGAATTGCTTTTGGACAAGGGGAGCTGCATGTCAGCAGGCTTAACTCCTGTGAAAGGCCACTTTCCATGCGGTTCGTGTTCAGTCTGCCCACAAACAACACGCACTACAGAAATAGATATTGGAACCAATAGACCTTGGTTACTCTTGCGACACACCAACTGCAACAGTGATAACTTGATTTATCTCATCACTTGCCCATGCTCTCTTCGATATGTGGGAATGACTACACGTAAAGTCAGAACCCGCATTTTAGAACACAAGAGCACCATTCGGTGCAAGAAAGCAACAACCAAATTGACTGGCCATTTTCTTGCGAAGAATCATTCTTCCTAAGATATTAGATGGACAGTGTTAGAAAAACCGTCCTTTCCTAGTCATATTACTGACATCACTAGATATCTATTTAGGCGAGAACAATGGTGGGTACATAGATTACACTGTGCAGACTCAGGCCTCAACGATGAAATTCCATAGCTGGCCTTGTAATGAGAATCGAACTAGCCAGCCGTTGATCTTTAATTCCTTTGTTCATCATAAGAGCAATAGTGTGCTTGATTGGTGTAACTTTGGCACTCTGTAGTCTAGTAAGACACTTTCCGATTGTTAATTATTAGTACAGTATATTTTGGAATTTGGACTTACCGATGTACATAATCCATGAGATTGTAAGTTCAGTTTATTAATTACAGATGGTTGTTACTTTCTCATATTTTTATTCACAACTGGAGATTTCCTAAAGATTTGTCTTTGACACATAAAAGGGCTTGCCATCCTGCTCTGGTCTTGTGTCCTGCACCTGTATTACGCCTGTTTATGTGATGAATGCCGTCAAACCATTATCGACATTGAGTTTTTACATACTTTGTGCTTAAGATATATGGTCCTTACATGCTTCCTTTAATAGTGTGTATATAACTAGGTGATTATACTTTGATTCCCTCTGCATGTGTATATCATGACTCTACCATTTTGTTTTATCCTTTATTTTCTGAGATAAGACATACACATGCTCCTTTAGATTAAGCGCAAACTTGAGATATTTGATGCTATACATCGGCGCATGACTCAAGCGAGGTAATGAGAGACCTCTATTCTGGCTCACGCGCATGCGCGTTTCGTCTTTTCCTTCGAGATATAAAATCTAATAAAATCTGTAGTTACAACAGTTGGGGGATATATTTAACCAGATTTAGGGCTCTCATATTCTAGCAAGAAGCTAGATATTTTCGTTAGCTGATGACTGTTGGTCTATATGACCACGAGAGAATATGGTTTTGTACATTGCAGGGCGCATGCGCGGAGAGATTAGTGTTGACGCGCACGGACATGCGCTACTCTATCTTTTAAATTATACACACCTGCCATTCATTGTTCGAGACTTCTCCCTATATAAGAGCGCGCTTTGGGCCAGATCTTTTACCTCTGGCTACAGGCTCACATTACACGGAGTACCGACGGACAGGTTAGTGTTTTATCCAGGCTTCGCCCTACTGACAGCAGCAGTCCTTGAGCACGAGTTACCATCCAGTTCTGTAGGAACTTGCTGTTTTGTTTTAGAATTTCTATTTTAGATTGACTAGAATAGCGCATGTGTGAACTTGGAGAGAACTTGTTCCTAGGAGGCCCTTTAGAAGATTTTAAATGTATTTTACTGGGCCCTATTGTACATCTAATTGCACATCTAATTGTTTTCAGATTCAACAACCAGTTTTTCAGCTTAGAGGTTCAGATTCATGTAACTTAGTCAATGTCCTACCGGTTTGTGTAAAACAGACTGTGTTGTCCTTGTCACTATAGATTGAAGCTCCTATTTATGTTTACTTTAGATTCAGGTTACATTTATTGAAGAACCGGGTCGATATTGCTTTACTGTGGGCAATATATGGTGTGTTTTTTGACACATACACTACACAGTTACTAATGTTAGCAATATATAACATTCTTTTCTAGAGCGGTGCCTCCATCCTGAGCGGTTGCCAGGTTGAGGTAGAGTGCCTTGCCCAGCAGTAGCGGGTAAGAGCTGTCCCTTCTTCTCTTCATATATCTTATTTCATTAAATACATTTTATACAAGTATTACAGCTACTAGTGATGTTATGCCCCACGGGGATGGTGAATGTTTCATTGGATGATTTTTTGTTTTCACTAGGTAAGATGATCTGGTGAAGCAATTCCACCAAGAACATACTTGATTTTCGTATCCTTTTTTGTTGACTCACTTGATCACTGTTAGCAGCAGCATCCTGACAGGTCCTGATGAAAGCCTCGCTCAAAGTTAGGGCTGATAGGCTTAAACATGTCGACCTTCACTTTTCACCATATTAGCGCGGTTTAAATCCATACCGCTGGTGTACTGTTTTTTAATCCTGACAGCGGGTGCTTTTTGAATAATTCGAATTTTTACACCTCTTAGCCAGTTTTAATAGCACATTTCACTTTAGTTTTTTTCTGTTGCGCTGCGCCTTCACTCATAGCAGTTTTGCTCATCTTATGGGCATTTAGTGATATCCTTTAATGAAAACATCCCTGAGCTCCTCCCTCTCAGAGAGGCGGTTGCAGCCCTCAAAGGAATTAGCATTTCCTTTGGGAGGAGAATCCCATATGATGAAGCATGTCACCCTTTGGTGAGTGAGGGATTTCGTCCTGAAAAGGGAATTTCCCACAGCCAGGAACGTGGGGTATAGTCGGTAGTAGTTCGGTAGTGTTTTACCTTCTGACACACCTTTTATCTTTCTTTATAAACAGACCCAAGGATTTCTTTTTTGGTATTAGTAGTTCAGTTAGGGGACATGATCCTTAGCAGGTCTTTAAACTTCCCTTGGACCCTCTCTGCCGAAATCGGCTTATTGTTATAGTAGTTTGAGCAGCTGTTGTGCTGCGGGTCCCTGTTTTCCTCTTTTTGTATAAGGATCTAAGCTAGATACCTTTTTAATTCTGAGAGTTTGTTTTGTAGTGACATCCTGGACAGATACAGTCGCCAACTGTTTGACTCTTACATTCATAACTGGACACTTGTCTGAATACAAGATGGCTGAACGACTGGGTTTAGCATTTGATGATATGGCTGCACAATCAATTTTGAGTACACCTAGTATAATAGATACATTTCAAGGGGGACCCTCAGTACATAGTGATGATTGGTCTAAACTTCTCTTACTCAAAAAATCGCATTCTCGCATTTATATACATGGAGCCATCATGACTGAGTATTTGAGAGGCAATTGTGCACCCACAGGGTTGATAGTTACGAACGCACCCCGCCTCTTCTTAGAAGATAAACTGTTTTTAAAAGATTGGTCACTCGTGGCATGGCGCTGCACCCGAGACTGGCTAATCCTTATAATCAACACAGCCAAACGTATGGCAGATACTATTCTTGTTGAGATACAAACTTTGGAGGCCCAGATCAAAGTCACAATCTCGGGCACACTGTTTAAAAACAAAATGAGGAGACCAATAAGCACAACAAAGAATTTAAAGACTCAGTCCTAGCCTCTAAAATTATTAAATTTAAGAAAGATCTGGCACGTTTTTCCATGGAGGTTGTTTATCCATACACAAGTATGTTCCTCCTCAATTCAATAGACAAGGAAAGAGGTACGGTTCCAATTACTCGACATCAGGGAGTGATGGTTGGTCCAGTGATTCGGATACATCTAATCAGGGTGAACCAATGACTAGAGGTCCATATCGGAGGTCTAGAGGCAGTTGGAGAAGCTATCGAGGTGGCCCCCCTCCTCCTTCTAACTTACCACCTCAATGGTGGGCACCAGGTCTTTTTGGATATCCTAATTTACCACCACAAGGACAGATGTTTCCATACCAACAGCAACCACAAATGTACGTGAACCAGCCGTTTTTAGGGTATGGCCGAGGCAGGTCCAGAGGGAAACAGCGGAATCAACAAGCGCAGGTACATTGGTCAGACGACCCGCCAGCACGCTCGACTCGGAGTATGACAGAGGCCCTCGCGGGATCGAGCAACGAAATGATTTGATCATAAATTTAAGTAGTCGAGTCCTGTCTACAGATGAACAGGCCCTACTAAACAAAGGACTAGGCTTTGTCCCCTCGTATAGAGGTGTTTCCTTTGTGATCAAACAGGAATTAGCCCACTTTTTTCGGAAAATTCGACTGGATTTCTTTTTCAGAGACCAGAAGCAAGATGAGACGGAAGGGTTGGACACCAACACAGGACTTAAAATTAAATCAACATTCAACCCTCTTCCACATCAAGTCCCTCCTCAGGTGTTGACCTTTGAGAACCGGTATCCACTGAAGTTGCTGCCATCTGTGCTGGGACTAACAGACAATTTCAAAATCTAACGGGCGAGAGCGACAAGCAATGAAATCACTGGCCAGTGATGATACCATAACGATTAAGCCTGCAGATAAGGGGGAGCCACAGTGGTAATGGATACCTCCTCCTACCGCACAGAATGTCTCAGACAACTAGAGAATACCAAGTTTTATATGCCTCTAAGAGAAGATCCGACCAAGAGGTTAGAAAACGAAATTAAGATTCTAGTTGAGGAAGCACTCACGAATGGCTGGATAACTGCACAGGAAGCCGCCTTTCTGACTAGAAGCTACCCAATTATTCCATATTTTTATGCACTACCCAAGGTGCATAAGGACATCAATCCACCTCCTGGTCGCCCTATTATTTCTGGGCTTGGTTCCTTGCTTGAACCTCTTTCCACATTAGTGGATTATTTTTTAAGGCCTTTAGTAAGCGTGATGCCAACTTACTTGAAGGACACTAAAGATGTTTTGAGGCTTGTTGAAGACCTACAATTTGACATTGAGTGCGATTTCCTCGTGTCGCTAGATGTAGAATCGCTGTACACATGTATTCCGCAAGATGAAACACTATCTGTCATTGAAACACTTCTGAGGAATAAGGACTTAGACACTAGCACACCTGTGTCTTTCATTATGAACTGTGCCCGTTTGGCGATGAAAGAAAACTTTTTCAAGTATGAAGACCAACTCTTTCTCCAAATCTCGGGGACTTCTATGGGGAGTGTCTTTGCCCCAAGTTTGGCTAACCTTTATGTTCACGTCTTTGAACAAGATCACATCTTCAGCAGCCAGAATCCATATAAAAACCATATACGTTTATGGAAAAGGTACATCGATGATGTGCTGGTTGTCTGAAGAGGTGAATCAACATCTATCCTTGAGTTTAAAGAATTGCTGAACTGTAGAAGTGAATACTTGAAATTCACCTGCGAGTATAGCAAAACCAGTTTACCATTCCTGGATGTGAAAATCTTTCCCTCAGATGGAGGATTGAGTACTGAACTATACACCAAGCCGATGTCACGGAACTCATTGTTGTCTTACAAGAGTTTCCATCCAAAATCCTTACGTGAGAATCTGCTGTTTGGCCAATTCTTGCGTATCAAAAGGAACTGTTCCTCGTCTGTCAAATATCAAGAACATGCACAAAACCTGTCGAACCATCTTGAAGCTAGACGGTATCCCAGACACCTCATTAAAAGATCCCTTAAACGCGCAACAAATAGTAATAGAACTGCTCTACTAGAGCCCAGCCAACCTAAACAGAAAAATGAAAGATTGACCTGTGTGAATACTTTCAATAGTTTCTCTCACAAAATCAAGAGGAGTATTCTTTCCAATTGGAAAATACTAGAGATTGGGGCGAAACCAATGCCACGTCCACTTTTTGCTTTTAAGCGTAGTTCTAATATAAAAGACCATCTTGTACATACACGACCGCGCCACACTAAGCTAGAACAACAAGAGACTCTGTGGGGCTTAACTCCTGTGAAAGGCCACTTTCCATGCGGTTCGTGTTCAGTCTGCCCACAAACAACACGCACTACAGAAATAGATATTGGGACCAATAGACCTTGGTTACTCTTGCGACACACCAACTGCAACAGTGATAACTTGATTTATCTCATCACTTGCCCATGCTCTCTTCGATATGTGGGAATGACTACACGTAAAGTCAGAACCCGCATTTTAGAACACAAGAGCACCATTCGGTGAAAGAAAGCATCAACCAAATTGACTGGCCATTTTCTTGCGAAGAATCATTCTCCCCAAGATATTAGATGGACAGTGTTAGAAAAACCGTCCATTACTGACATCACTAGATATCTATTTAGGCGAGAACAATGGTGGGTACATAGATTACACTGTGCAGACTCAGGCCTCAACGATGAAATTCCATGGCTGGCCTTGTAATGAGAATCGAACTAGCCAGCCATTGATCTTTAATTCCTTTGTTCATCATAAGAGCAGTAGTGTGCTTGATTGGTGTAACTTTGGCACTCTGTAGTCTAGTAAGACACTTTCCGATTGTTAATTATTAGTACAGTATATTTTGGAACTTGGACTTACCGATGTACATAATCCATGAGATTGTAAGTTCAGTTTATTAATTACAGATGGTTGTTACTTTCTCATATTTTTATTCACAACTGGAGATTTCCTAAAGATTTGTCTTTGACACATAAAAGGGCTTGCCATCCTGCTCTGGTCTTGTGTCCTGCACCTGTATTACGCCTGTTTATGTGATGAATGCCGTCAAACTATTATCGACATAATGAGTTTTTACATACTTTGTGCTTAAGATATATGGTCCTTACATGCTTCCTTTAATAGTGTGTATATAACTAGGTGATTATACTTTGATTCCCTCTGCATGTGTATATCATGACTCTACCATTTTGTTTTATCCTTTATTTTCTGAGATAAGACATACACATGCTCCTTTAGATTAAGCGCAAACTTGAGATATTTGATGCTATACATCGGCGCATGACTCAAGCGAGGTAATGAGAGACCTCTATTCTGGCTCACGCGCATGCGCGTTTCGTCTTTTCCTTTGAGATATAAAATCTAATAAAATCTGTAGTTACAACAGTTGGGGGATATATTTAACCAGATTTAGGGCTCTCATATTCTAGCAAGACGCTAGATATTTTCGTTAGCTGATGACTGTTGGTCTATATGACCACGAGAGAATATGGTTTTGTACATTGCAGGGCGCATGCGCGGAGAGATTAGTGTTGACGCGCACGGACATGCGCTACTCTATATTTTAAATTATACACACCTGCCATTCATTGTTCGAGACTTCTCCCTATATAAGAGCGCGCTTTGGGCCAGATCTTTTACCTCTGGCTACAGGCTCACATTACACGGAGTACCGACGGACAGGTTAGTGTTTTATCCAGGCTTCGCCCTACTGACAGCAGCAGTCCTTGAGCACGAGTTACCATCCATTTCTGTAGGAACTTGCTGTTTTGTTTCAGAATTTCTAATTTAGATAGACTAGAATAGCGCATGTGTGAACTTGAAGATAACTTGTTCCTAGGAGGCCCTTTAGAAGATTTTAAATGTATTTTACTGGGCTCTATTGTACATCTAATTGCACATCTAATTGTTTTCAGATTCAACAACCAGTTTTTCAGCTTAGAGGTTCAGATTCATGTAACTTAGTCAATGTCCTACCGGTTTGTGTAAACCAGACTGTGTTGTCCTTGTCACTATAGATTGAAGCTCCTATTTATGTATACTTTAGATTCAGGTTACATTTATTGAAGAACCTGGTCGATATTGCTTTAATGTGGGCAATATATGGTGTGTTTTTTGACACATACACTACACAGTTACTAATGTTAGCAATATATAAAATTATTTTTCTAGAGCGGTGCCTCCATCCTGAGCGGTTGCCAGGTTGAGGTAGAGTGCCTTGCCCAGCAGTAGCGGGTAAGAGCTGTCCCTTCTTCTCTTCATATATCTTATTTCATTAAATACATTTTATACAAGTATTACAGCTACTAGTGATGTTATGCCTCACGAGGATGGTGAATGTTTCATTGGATGATTTTTTGTTTTCACTAGGTAAGATGATCTGGTGAAGCAATTCCACCAAGAACATACTTGATTTTCGTATCCTTTTTTGTTGACTCACTTGATCACTGTTAGCAGCAGCATCCTGACAGGTCCTGATGAAAGCCTCGCTCAAAGTTAGGGCTGATAGGCTGAAACATGTCGACCATCACTTTTCACCATATTAGCGCGGTTTAAATCCATACCGCTGGTGTACAGTTTTTTAATCCTGACAGCGGGTGCTTTTTGAATAAATCGAATTTTTGCACCTCTTAGCCAGTTTTAATAGCACATTTCACTTTAGTTTTTTTCTGTTGCGCTGCGCCTTCACTCATAGCAGTTTTGCTCATCTTATGGGCATTTAGTGATATCCTTTAATGAAAACATCCCTGAGCTCCTCCCTCTCAGATTGGGGGTTGTAGCCCTCAAAGGAATTAGCATTCCCATATGATGAAGCATGTCACCCTTTGGTGAGTGAGGGATTTCGTCCTGAAAAGGGAATTTCCCACAGCCAGGAACGTGGGGTATAGTCGCTAGTAGTTCGGTAGTGTTTTACCTTCTGACACATCTTTTATCTTTCTTTATAAACAGACCCTAGGATTTCTTTTTTGGTATTAGTAGTTCAGTTAGGGGACATGATCCTTAGCAGGTCTTTAAACTTCCCTTGGACCCTCTCTGCCGAAATCGGCTTATTGTTATAGTCCCCCCCATGGTCCCCAACTTGAGGGCCGGCCCCGGGGGATGGGGTCCCTGGGGCCAGAAGTGGCCCCGGAGGGGGGCCACTCGCCCCCCTCCCCTTTATATTTTTAATTTTTTCAAAAAGGAAGGCCGGCCCCGGGGGATGGGGTCCCTGGGGCCATAATTGGCATTAGGAGGGGGGCCACACCGCCCCCTCCCCAAAAACAAATCCAGGCTGGGTAGGCCCCAGGGGATGGGGTTCCCCGGGCCAGAAGTGGCCCAGGGGAGAGGGTCCACCCGGCCCCCCTCCCGGCAAAAATTTAAAAAAACAAGGCCAGGCCCCGGGGGATGGGTCCCCAGGGCCAATAGTGGCCCAGGGAAGGGAGGCCATGTGGCCCCTTCCTGTTTTATTTTTTTTAATAAAAAAATGCTCAGGCCCTGGGGGATCAGGTCCCCAGTGCCCAAAAAATGTTAAGAGAAGGGGGGCCACACAGCCCCCCTTCTAACAAATGAAAAAAAAAAAAAAAGCTGGCATCTCGCCAGAGGCCCCACCCTCTCCCTTCACCACTCTGCAAACGCACGTCCTGGCGCATTTTGGGTTGGGGGAGGAAGTCCCCTAGAATCTTATGGGTCCTTAGAAGCCAACTAGCCTACCAGGTACCTCCAGTAAACCCCACACAGTGGGATTCCTGAGAGGTGGTCCGAGGTCATGCCTCTTTTTGCACCACTCTGCAAACACGCCTCTTGGCGCATTGCTGGAGGGGCGATGAGGTCCTCTTGTGTCCTGAGGACCTCAGGACTAAAGTGGACTTCATCCCCCAAGCAGCAGTGCGCCAGGAGTCGCGTTTGCAGAGTGGTGTAAAAAGGGGGCGTGGCCTTTGAGCACTCTCAGCAATCCAGCTGTTTGGGGCTTACTGGAGGTAACAGGAGGGCTAGTTGGCCTCCAGGGACCCTCAGGAGAAAAGCGGACTTCCTCCCCCAACCGAAGAGCGCGCCAGGCGGTGCATTTGCAGAGTGGTGGAGAAAGGGGGCGTGGCCTGCGTCCACCTCTCAGCAATCCCACTGTGTGGGGCTTACTGGAGGTAAGAGGTAGGCTAGTTGGCCCCTAAGGACCTCCAGCAACGAAGGGGACCTCAATCCCCTTCCAAGAGCGCGCCAGGGAGCATGTTTGCAGAGTGGTGGGCAAAGGGGCGTGGCCTGCTATGAGAACTTAGCAATCCTGCTGTGTGAGACTTACTGGAGGTAATAGGAGGAGTAGTTGGCCCCCAAGGATGTCCTTGGGGGCCAACAACCCCACTTGTTACCTCCAGTAAGTCCCACACAGTGGGATTGCTAAGACGTCTTCGGAGGCCATGCTCCCCTTTCTCCACCACTCTGCAAACGCGCCTCCTGGCAGACTACGGGATGGAGGATGAAGTCCAATTTACTCCTGAGGGACTTTGGGGGCCAAGAAGCCCTCCTGGTACCTTCTGTAAGTCCTACGCAGCGGAATTCCCGAGCGCTGGTCGGAGGCCCAGCACCCTTTCTCCACCACTCTGCAAACGCGACTACTAGTTAAAGAAGTATTTGCAATGTAATAGGTTTTGCATTTGCGAGAGTTTGAGCTATTGGCGTTGTAAATGTAAAAGTTTTTTACTAATGTTTTTTGGAGTGGAGTGGATGTACGTTGTGTGTAGTGGAATTATGTGGTAAGTTGTGCAATGAAATTATGTGGATAGAAAGTATGTGGTATTTATTTTATAGGAATTATGTAGAGTGGGATTATGTGTTATGGTGAGTAATTATGTGGTATGGTAGTCTGTGTTGTGGAGTGGTAACCTCAGGTTTAGTCTTCCTCGTTTCCATAGAAGCTCAACTATGAACTCAGTGAGACAAAAAAGAAGGAATCACTGAGGAGCACTTGTGGACCTAGTCAGAGGTATGAGCAGGGCCACTGGAATTATGCGACTGTTTGGCTGCACCGACTTTCGCACAATTATACATTTTCCGCATTAGCCACATAATTCATCATCTGCTCCCTAATCTGCAGATTTGAACAAAAAAAGCCTTGTTTCTAGCTCAAACGGCTCAAACATTACCAAAAATGCAGCGACAAGTGTTACAGCGTGGTGGAAGGCCCTTTACAAACCTAGAATGGTCACCTGTTGCTTATTGCTAAATGTGGGTGTTAAATTGGTACTAATGGTGTGCAAGCCACTCTTCGTTACTTCTGCGCCTCTCTTGCCTCTTTCTACATTTGTGTTGCTTCTTTCTGCACATTTCTTTCTTTTTCTGCACTTCTCTTGCCTCTTTCTGCAAATCTCTTCTACTTTCTGCACCTCTCTCGCCTCTTTCTGCACCTCTCTTGCCTCTTTCTGCACCTCTGTTGCTTCTTTCAGCAATTCTATTTCCTCGTTCTGCACTTCTCTTCCTTCTTTCTGCACCCCTGCATTCAGTAAGACACGTTTAATCACTCACTTATACAGTCAGTCACGCACCTACTAAATCATCCATTCAGACACTCATATACCCACTCATTCTTCAATACACCTTGGCATTTATATATATAAAACATATTTAAACTTTACAGAAACACACAGTCACTGGATGATGTCATCAGTGATGTCATCAGTGATGTCACTGACCATGTCATGAATGATATAATATGTGACGTCATCAGCAGTGGATTGCGGGGGCTCGAGTTATAGTTAGCTCAACTAACTATAACGGCCAAATTTCTCTGGTTTTGTACGAGTGAAATGTCCAACTAACTATAACGTCCCTGAAACCTGTGGTTTTTTCAGTGAATTTCTAAGGTTTTTTAAATGCTAATTTCTAACTATAACGTCCCTGAAACCTATGGTTTTTTCAGTGAATTTCAAAGGTTTTTTAAATGCTAATTTCTAACTATAACGTCCCTGAAACCTATGGTTTTTTCAGTATATATATATATATATATATATATATATATATATATATATATATATATATATATATATATATATATATATATATACCTCGACAATATAGAGGTGGGAACAGACTGATTGCACTACGCAGATTGAAATTCTGTTTCATCCTGGCTGGCTGTCTCATACCACTGGGATGAATACCGATGAGTAATTACACTCTCACTAATAGAGCAAAGTTTTCTATGAGCCTCCACAACTGAAACTGTTTGGTTATTTGAGGTGTGGATTTTTGCACACAGTGACATGAGGGATTTAGGATTAATTAATGAGAAAGCCATGTCTGGTGCTCCTAGGGAACCTTCTGACCTGGTTCCATTATAAATCTTTTTTTAATATGTTTTTACTTTTTTACTGCCAATTTTGGACCGAGAGTAATGAAGACCTGAGATTAGCCAAATGCAGACAGTTAATCGGCACGTGAGAGTTGTGCTACGCAATTGTGAAAACTTTTTTCTTTTTTGGGTGTAATCAGGAATAAGTGATAGGGCTAATGGTAGCTCAATTACATTCATTTATGCATCTATGTACAAATTTTTGACACAGCAACACGTCTTCCTAGTGACCTGATTACCATGCTTTTTAAAAAATATTGTTATGTTCGAAATTATATTTATATAGGGTACTGTAACCTTGGTTAGGACACACGATGAAATGTATTTGCAATGGATTTGGTAGAATACCTTTCTAGGGTTCTGCCAGTGGAGTACTTGAACGGTCCAAGATATCTGTAACATGGAATATTGCTTGGAAAAGATTAACTGTTACAGGTTATAAGCGTGAAAGTAGCTCACAAAAAGGAGCAATCTGATTCTATGACACTGATAGTTTCCGTTTGAGCATAATGGGAATATAGGACATGTTGTTCTCGGGCCACTTTTAGCCAGCATTTTTGCCTAACTATTCTCTATCCCCATGTCACGTTAGTAATGTTAATTTTGCAAGTTTGCACAATTATTTATGATTTTTGACACCTTTTATTTGGCTAGCATGAAGTGAATAAAAAATCTATGATATGTTGAAACAGGTTGCAATCATACTTTTTAAAAAGTAGGACTCGAAAGAAAAAATATGTCTTTTAACTACATTATTGTTGTCGCATCCTATGTGTCGTGGTTTAAAAGTGCACCATTTGGAATCTGTGGTCATGTGACCAAGACCTAGAGAGGTCCAAACGCATCAGTTTTCTGCCAAATAAGAAACTTTGTCGAAAACGTTGATCCGGAGTGCTCGTTTCTTTTCCGCAACTGTGGGGTCATACGTTTCTACAAACACACACAACACACACACACACATACATATGGCGTAGAGAGGATGGGCACAGAGTGGAGTAGAGTGGCATAGAGTGTAGTACAGTCTTGTAGAGTGGAATTGCATACAGTGGAGTAGAGTGTCTGACAATGGAGCAGTGTAGAGCAGAGTATTGTACAGTGAGCTAGAGTGGGACAAAGTTTAGTTTAGTGGAGTAGAGTGGAGTGGAGTAAACTGAAGTGGGATACCGTACAGTGGAGTAAAGCGTCATAGAGTGGAGGGCCGTGTCATAGACTATAGTTGTGTGGAATGTAGTAAAGTGGAGTGGTCTAGCATACAGTTGAGGAAAGTGTCATAAATCAGAGTACTGTGTTGTACAGTAGAGTGTAGTGGCATGTCATATAGTTTTGGATAGTATTGCAGAAAGTACTATAGACTACAGTACAGTGGCATACACACTGAATGAGTTTTGTAGAGTGGAGCGGTGTACAGTACAAGTGTTGTAGAGTGTGCTAGAGTGGATTTGCATACAGTATTATAGAGTACAATTGCATATAGTGGCATACAGTGAAGTAGTAGAGTATTATAGAGAGGAGTTTCCTAGAGTACAGTAGTGTGTCAAACAGTGGAGCTGCGTAGAGTGGATTGTTGTACAGTAGCGCAGAGTAAGGTAAAGTCTCATACTGGGGAGAAGAGTCAAGTGGAATGGCTTAACATAGTGTGGAGTAGGATATAATAGAGTGTAGTGGCGTGTTTTAGAGTAGAGTGGCATAGCATAGGCAGTAAACGTTTATAAATTGGAGTGGGTTCTTATACAGTAGAGTGGAGTGTTGTATCGTAGAGTATAGAAAGTGTTGTATAGTGGAATAGAGTGTTGTACAATGAAGTGTATGGGCATAGAGTGGAGTTGAGTGTCGTAGAGTGCCATAAAGTGTAGTAGACTTTTATAGAGTGGAGTTATATAGAGTGGAGGAGAATGTTGTATTGTGGAGCTGAGTAGAGTGGAGTGGCGTGCACTATAGTGGCGTAGAGTGGATTACCATACATTGAAGTAGCATTCAGTGGAATAGCATGCAGCGTAATGTTGTACAGTGGAGATTAGAATGGTGAAGAGTCATAGAGTGGAATAGCATTGAGTGGAGTGGTGTACAGTGGGGTGGTGTAGAGTGCAGTAGGTTATAGTGGATCAGCGTAGAGTGGAGTGGGATTCTTCAAAGTGGAATAGCTAGAGTCAAGGAAACTGTTATAAATTGGAGTGCATATCGTACAGTAAAGTGTTGTGCCATACAGTGTTGGACACTGTTGTAAAGTGGAGTACAGTGTAAAATAGACAAATTTGGACAATGGAGTGGACAGGGATAGCGTGGAGTAGAGTCTAGTAGAGAGGCATAAAGTGTAGTAGGGTTTTGAGGAGTGAAGTTATGTAGAGTGTGGAAGAGTACACTGGAGTGGGTAGAGTGGAGTATCATACAGTGGAGTGGCATATAATGGAATAGTGTAGAGTGGAGTGGTGTAGAGTGGAATAGCATATAGCGGAGTAACGTACAGTAGAGTGGCTTACAGTGGAGTAGTATAGATTGGAGTGGCATACAGCAGAGTGACCTAGAGTGGATTGTTGTACAGTGGAGTAGAGTACAGTGGAATAGCATATAGTGTATTAGTGCGCAGTGTAATGGTGTACAGTGGAGTAGGGTACAGTGGAGAGGTGTAAACTGGTGTGGTGTAGACTGGAGTGTGGTACAGTGGAATGGCATACAGTTGAGTGGCATACAGTGGAGTGATGTCTAATGGAATAGCATAGAATGGAATGGCATACAGTGGAGGGGGTATAGTGGAATACGATGCGGTACAGTAGCGACGCTTGAAGGTGCGTACTGTGCAATAGCATAGAGTGGAGTTGCATACAGTGGAATAGCATAGAGTGGAGTACAGTGGAGTGGCGTAGAGTAGAATAGCGTAGAGTGGAACAGCATAGTTTGGAATAGCATACAGTTGAGAGACTTACAGTGGAGTGGCATAGACTGGAGTGCTGTACAGTAGAGAGGGGTAGAGTGGAATAGCATACAGTGGAGTAGTGTAGAGTGGAGCGGCATCCAATGGACTAGCATAGAGTGGAGTGGCGTAGATTGGTGGGGCATACACTGGAGTGGTGTAGAGTGGAGTAACATATAGTGGAGCGACATACAGTGGAATATCGTAGAGTGGAGTGGTGTACAGTGGAGTGGCATACAGTGGAATAGCACACAGGACAAAGGCATACAGTGAAGTGGTGTAGACTGGAGTGGCATACACGAGAGTAGGGCAGAGTGTAATAGCATACAGTGGAGTGGTGTACAGCAGCGTGACGTCCATTGGAATAATGTAAAATGGAGGGGCATAGAATGAAGTGGCATAAACTGGAGTGGCGTAGAGTGAGTAGCGTACAGTGTAGTGACATACAGTTAAATAGCATACAGTGGAGTTTTGTACGGTGGAGTGGCATACAGTGGAATAGCATAGAGTGGAGTGGCATACAATGAAATAGCATATAGTGGAGTAGAGTATAGTGGCGTGGCATACAGTGGAGTTGTATACAGTGTAATAGCGTAGAGTGGACTGGTGTACAGTGGAGTTTTGTATAGTGTAATAGCGTAGAGTGGAGTGGCATAAATTGGAGTGTTGTACAGTCGAGTGGTGTAGAGTGTCATAGCGTATAGTAGAGTAATGTACAGTGGAATGGCATGCAGTGGAGTGGTGTAGACTGAAGTAGCGTACAGTGGAGTGGGGTAGAGTGCAATAGCATACTTTGGAGCGTCGTTGAGTGGAGTGACATCCAATAGAATAGCATAGAATAAAGTGGCATAGAACAGAGTGCCATACACTGAAGTGGCGTAGAGTGGAGTAGCATACAGTAGAGTGGCATGCAGTGGAGTTTTGTAGAGTAGAATGGCATACAGTGTGGTGCTGTACAGTGGAATGCCATAGAGTGGAATAGAGTATAGTGTATTAGAGTACAGTGGAGTGGTGCAGACTGGAGGTGTATACAGTGTAAGAGCGTAGAGTGTAGTGGCTAACAGTGGAGTTGCATGAAGTGGAGTTGCGTAAGTCTAATAGCGTAGAGTGGAGTCTTGTACAGTAGAGTAGCAGAGAGTGGAGTGGCCTGGAGTGGAATAGCGGAGAGTGGAGTGGTGTACAGTGTTCTGGCATTGGCTGTAGTGGCATAGACTGAAGTGGGGTACACTTGAGTGGCGTATACTGGAATACGGTAGTGTGGAGGGGTGCATAGTGCAGTGGCGTACAGTGGAGTTATGCACAGATGTATGTGAAATTTAGCACCAATATAGATTATGGTGTGATGAGTAATGCAAAACAGTGAATTAAGCTGCCTTGAGTTTCTCCATATTCACCAGTCAGCGGAAGGCCTTGCAAGGTGGCGTTGTGTTGCATTTTCATAGAATTAAATGTGTTAAATATATTGTACTTCACTAAATTTGTGAAATATGGTGTATTACAGTGTTTTTTCAAGTTTTTTAAGATATTTATTTTGTTTACATTTTTGAGATGTTATAAGTAATGTCATAAATGATGTTACAGAACATTTCATGAGTGATGCCATATGTGAGGTCATAATCAGTGCGTGGTGGGGGCGCAGTTATTGTTAGTTTAAAATGTTAAAGTTGTCACTGAGCAATTCACATAACTATAACGTAAATTTAACATTTGTTTTTTTCAGTGAATTTCTAGTTTTAAAAAAAAGTAAATACATTTTGTTTGTGAGTGAAAGTATGGTAGAATGACTTTATAATATATGTTGTGCTCAGACATTATTTTAGTAAAAGAAGGTTTTTTAACAAAACAAGATATGGTTCACAGCGTGCAAAATCTTGGTAAAATGTGTATGAATATTAAACAGATAAATATTCAATGGGAATTGTTTATTTGTTTAGTTATTGTAACTCTGATATCAAGACATGCCACCAGCAATCTTTCTTTGAGGTGTTATTACTCTCGGAAGAGGACGGAACATGCTCAAGGGACACTCACAAGTTCGAACTTGGAAATTTCATTGTCATCTATTGTAAATGGTTCTTTATCATGTTTGCAGTTATTATTTATTGATACTCTATAACAGGGTAGTGAATAAAATATGGTTGGATTTTTAAACACCTTGTGGCAGGCTCAGTAAATTAAAAAAGAGCCTCGCGAGTTTGCACGGGTCAATGCAGCAAGCTTCACTCCCCGAAGCTTGTGGGCTACTCTTGCAAGAGTCTCACAGGATTGCGACAAAATTGTAGGGAAATAGTACTATATAGGATGGAGTATCCCCTCCCCTGAGACCCATCTGTTTCATAACAGGTGTGTGCAGTAGCGTGAGGGGAGAGACTGGCCTCTCCAGAGAGACCTCTTTCTCAGATGACAGGTGTGTGCCGTAGTGTGTGTTGAGAGACTGCCTTCTCCACTGAGACTTCTCTCTCAGGTGATGGATGCGTGTAGTATGGTGTGTGGAGAGAGACTGGCCTCTTCACTGCAACCTCCATCTCAGATGACTGGTGCGCATAGTAGGATGTGGAAAGAGAGACTGGCCTCTCTGCTGAGAAATTTCTCTGAGATGACGGGTGTGTGTATTAGAATGTGTGCATTGACTGGCCTCTCCTGTCAGACCTATCACTCAGATGGTGTATGTGCATAGTAGAGTGTGTGGAGGGAATGACCTCTCTGCTGAGACCTCTCTCTGTAATAATGGGTGTGCGTAATAGGATGTGGGGAGGGACTTGCCTCTCCTTTCAGACCTCTCTCTCAGATGACATAGTACAGTGTGGGGAGGAACTGGCCTCTCTGGTGACACCTCTCTCTATAATGATGGGTATGCACGGTAGGGTATTTAGAGGAACTGGCCTTTTCTTTCAGACCTCTCTCTCAGATCACAGGTCTGCATCGTACCATGTGGGAAGGGATTGCCCGCTCCTTTTAGAACTCTCTCTGCAATGATAGGTGTGCATAGTAGGGTGTAGGGAGGGACTAGGCTCTCCTTTCAGAACTGTCACTCAGATGATGGGTGTGCATAGTAGGGTGTGGGAAGGGACTGGCCTATCTGATACACATCTCTCTCTAATGGTGGGTGTGCGTAGGAGGGTATTTAGAGGGACTAGCCTCTCCTTTAGGACCTCTCTCTTAGATGACGGATATGCATAATAGGGTGTGGGAAGAGACTGCCATCTCCTTTCGGACCTCTATCTCAGATGACGGGTGTGCATAGTAGGGTGTGGAAAGGGACTGGGCTCTCCTTTCAGACCTCTTTCTCAGATGATGGGTGTGCATAGTAGGGTGTTTGGATGAGGCTTAACTCTACTCACAACTCTTCTCAAACCAATGAGCATAAATAGTAGAGTCTGATAAGCACTATCTCAATTTAAACTTGTTCATACCATAACAAGTGTGCATACCAGAGTGTATTCAAACATCACCTACTCTTTTCAACTTTTCACTTTCCCGCGAGAGTCTCACAAGATCGTAACATTTTAAATAAAAACGTTTAACCTTCTAATCATCACAGTACTTATCTCTTACACACTTCTTCTCACAAACAAGGACCACAAAATGGATTCCTACTAATAGAGTGCTTTGAGAACTCATCTACTACTTTTTACTATTCACAATCCCGCAAGAGTCCTGTGAGATCATAATATTAGTTAAAAACAATATACATTTATTATCTTCACTGAAGTTATCACTTAAACGCCTCTTCTCTAAATCTAGGGGGCAGCGTGCCTTTTGCTGCCCCCTTATATAGCTTTTACTTCATTTCCACAGCACCTCCAATTTTTCACAGTAAACAGTAATGGTGGCCATTTCATTTCTAACATTCTAACAACCAGCCAATCAAAGCGCTTGCTCTCGCAGGACTCGCGTAGCATCTTGCTCCCGCTAGAGCTTGAAGGCTCATGGGAAAAGCGAGTCTCTTGCCCAATCACAGGGCTCCATTTTTTATTTTGCGCTCTCGCAAGAGACTCACATGACTCTCGTGGGCCAAACTGCCAAAATGTGCAATTACTTTTTATCCTAAATTTCTCTAAAACTACAGTACGGATTTACATTAAATCAAAAAAAGCACAATCTGCGGACCAAGATGTAGTTTCCTGCCAAATTTGGTGTAAATCCGTTCAGCAGTTTTTGCTGTTCAGCAGTTTTTGCTGTAGCCGTGTATAAAGCCTATGGAAAATGCATGGGGATTTTATGTTTTGGGACACCCCTTTTTCTCAGGCCCCGCTTGACAAACAGTAATGGGCACTGTTGCAAAAACAGTCACAAAACTATTTGTACCTGTTTTTTTTTCTTCTTTGTACCGAGCTGGCGAAAGACTTGCATCACTATAATGTGATGTTAGCCAGTGTTTTGCTAATTCAACTATAATTTTGGCAAAATTGATCTGGATTACCAAAGGGTTTATTGTGAAATTTTAACAAAATATATGGTAATAATATTGGTTTTGCAGCTACATTTCCCACAGACTTTCATAGACAGGTGGAGTACAGACACATTCACTCCTTCAGGCTCAATTCTCTCTAGATAGGAACATGTTCGAGTTTTTTCCTCCTTGTAATTTATTGCACACTTTTTTTATTTGTGGATTTTAAGAGAGGCATTTCGTCGGTTGGAAAAACTTAGGGTGTATACCTAGCATTTGCAATTTTTAGATGCGTTTGATTATTTGTTCTATAACCTCATGGTATTGTTGGAAAGAAATCCTCATAGGCAATAAGTACATCATCCTGCATGCAAGGATTTGGTTAAAGGACAGAGGCTAGGCAAATTGATATAAGCTATTGGATTGCAACATTGACGTATGAGGTATGCAAATTAGCAGCACATTTGTTATTTGCTTTACATATGGAGATCATGTAATTTTTTATGATGATTACTACCTGACAACAAACATGGAAAATATGTTGCAGTTCTCTGCATGAAAAATATGTTTTGAACTGAGTGATTTTCCTCACTTTGTCTTTTCATTATCAATTTCATGTGCAGTGGAACACGTATCCTGTTGTAAGACACATAAAAACTCATTTTCTGTCAGCAATAAAAATGTTAAAAAATTTTTATTGTGTGATTTGATATCTTTTGTTTTGAAAGTACAAACCTGCTCTTTGAAATGAGTATTCATCCCACAACGAGAGAAGGAAAGGGCGGCATAATGAAGAAAGTGCTTTATTGGTATTAATTTTAGGCATGCTACCTGTATGCCAAGTGAGCATTCAAATCATGACTGTAGTCACATGGTTCCTCTTAAGAAAAAAGAGAGAGAGCAGCTGGGTCATAAGTGACTGCACCACCACAACTAGTCACTATGTTATTAACAATATTGCCCACCTCAAATGGTCTGCTGCCTATGGACCACAAATATAACAATGTTAAATTAATCGGATGAGAGGCAATATATTGACATAAAGAATTCAAGCAAAATCAGTAACCAAACCACATCAAAGACAGACATGCGTATATCAACATTTTTGATCTTTTTATTCTCTGATGTGCTTGGTAAGACTGAACCAGCCAACGCGTTTCGCCCAAACTTGGCTTCTTCAGGGCTGTAAAGCATACAACACGAATATAGATAAGACCGTTGGTATAAAAGTACAATCGAAAGCAAAAATTATTTTTAATAAACATATGAAAAAGTATAACAATTTAATAAAAGAAGAGATGATAGAGAGAAAATGCAAAGAGAAAGAAAAATGAAGATGAGTACTGATAGAACTGAGAGAAAATAGAGAGTAAGTCATATGTGTTCAGAAAGGAGCAGAACAAGTAGTAAAACACCAATGTGCAAAACACTAAAATGCAGTGCCTGGATCCGAAAAATATAAAAGGTGGTGAGTGTATTCTTTGTCAAGACGTGAACCCATAGAAAAAGTTCTAACCAACCAATGCCGGTATTCAAAGTGATCTTATACAGCTAGATGAAAACTAGCTTACCAAAAACAAGGAGGAATAAGATGTATCCTCAAACGTTGGGTCATTAAAGGTTAGATCAAGTCCTGAAAATGTCAGAAAAATAACATGAGCGTACGTACAACTAACCTAACAGGTAAGAGCAGTTGCTACTTGAAAAGTGAAGCCATGACATACCTAGAACACATGGATGAGGATCATAGTAGACAAATATCCAAAGGTATATGAAAGATTAAAGTACCTGCAAAACAGGAAAATGTCGGACTTCATACATGAGGAAATAGCATCACTTAGGTGAGAACAATAATGGCTGAAACAATATATCGCCTACGGTGATGCAAGAACAAGAAAGGGGAACCGCCATGAAGTCAAAAATGTGCAATGGTAAGTGAACCACCCAAATCACAGTCCATTTAAAAACACCAGCGCACACCACCAATAGAACAAATGCACATAACAATAACGTCATGCCATAATGAACTCTAGGCGTGCCGGGTGCACAATAAAAGATCAAATACCCTAGAATTCCGGGTTACCAACCAAAAGTATAAAAAATTTGCTCATAAAAAAGGGGAAGAATGTTGAAGGGTGAAAGTCCGCGTAAACCTCATAGTACACATAACAAGTGAAAGGCACTGGACTCTATTACTCTGGTACCGGAGTAAGTGGCGGGCTATGGATCGGGGAAAAGTGCGCTGGGACCAGAGCTACCTGCCGATACACACAAACTTTAAAAAGCGCGGTGGGACCACAACAAAAAAAGAGCAGCGACAATTACTCACATCAAACAGTATTAGCCGTGTGTGTATGCGAAGCCGTGTCCGGGAAACGTTCAGTAACCAGCAGAGTATTTGGAAACTAAGACCCACCCACGCTTATCCTTATAAAGCTTCCATCCAGCGCGAATAATCTGAGGGTCTAGACTGCGCCACTGGATGTAAAGTATATACTCACTTCCGGATGCAGCAATGGCGCGAAGCGAGCGGTGCATTAAAAGCTAGTCCGCAGTGCTAGGTGCAGCATCAAGGTCCTCACTTCCGGTATCGGCTTCTATAATTCCGTAACAATGAAAGATTTAACTAAAAGATAAAATATACGGAGTGCAGCCCTGAACCCTGAATATAAAAGCAAAAAACGCCAAAAATTAGCAATGAAGGTAAAATTGCCAATCACAAGTTCTACCATGCAATGATGATGTCAGACAATGACAAGAATCCACAAAGTGGTTAAATAATTGAAGCCACAACGCTTAAGTACTAGACAGCAACGATATCGTGATCTACGCAATCCAACCCGTCCAAAAGTTTCAATTTGTGTTATTAGCTAGCGTTCGCGTAACTAGTGTGCATCGCTTACTTACTGTTAAATAAATGACAGAGAAAAGGAACAGAGAAAGAATCCATGAGAACACTGAGTTCATTGACACCAGTTTAAACCTCCGCTACGTATAGTATTGGAGCATAAGCAACAATATGATTTAAATACCCACATGTGGAAAACCACATATGAGCCAAGCATTAAACAGTTTCTTTTAGGCTACTCGATCATAGTAGCATACACAACAGACAAAAGAGCACCAATGAAATTCCCTAAGTCAGTAAGGTGCAGTATATATAATGCATTGCAGAAGTGCTACTTTCATCTTCACATTGTTACGTGAAACGGCAAGAATAGCCGCTTCCAGACATATTATGAAATAGCACAACACTAATTGTGACATACGATGGTACAGAAGGGAAAAATTGGTAAACCACATGTGAGCCAAACATTAGACAATTTCTTGTAGGATAACTCTATCCCAGTAGTATACACAACAAACAAGAAAGCACCAATAGAATTCCCCAAGTCAGTAAAGTGCAATGTATGTGAAGAATACAAAAGCGCTACTTTCATATTCACGTTATTACATGAGACGGCAAGAGAAGCCGCATCCAGACATGTAACAAAATAGCACAACACTTATTATAACACTAGATGGTACAGAAGGGAAAATTTGGGAGGGGAGGGCATATATGAAAAATATCTAAACCATGAAAAACAGTCATGCCCTTACAGTAGAGTTAAGACAGATGTGATGCTGATAGTCTAATGATGACAGTTGTCCATATAGGACACTAAGCCATCTCCTTTAGAGAAAGTAATGTAACTCCCTATCTGTATTAAGGCCTAGGGTTGACGAGCGTAGTGTACAAATCCATCTAGCTTCCAACTGCCTCAGCATAAGAGCCCTGTCCCCGCCCCGTATGTTGCTCGTCACGGTATCTATTCCATGAAATCGAAAACAGGCCCGATTGGTGCCAATTCTACAGTCATGTGAGACAAGCTCATATGAGGCATCCCCATTCAGTGCTGCTCTACGGTGTTCCTGAATGCGAACTTTTAGTTGCCTGGTTGTGCTGCCAACGTAGATTTTACCACAGCCACAAATAATGACATAAACAACAAAACTGGTAAGACAATTGATGAAATGTTGAATCCTATGTTTGGTGCTGGTATTATAACTAAACGTCGTCATTCTGTTACAACCCAGTTTTGTTGTTTATGTCATTATTTGCGGCTGTGGTAAAATCTATGGGGCATATCTACAAGGGCAGGCGATACAATTATCGCTGCTTTAGCGTCCGTTTTCGGACGAAAAGCGGCGATAATTTTAACGCCTTATTAGCAAGGACACGCTAACGCGTGAATCCATGCTTTTCGCCCTTTCTCTTATCGCCCAGCTTTGCATCTC
This sequence comes from Calotriton arnoldi, assembly GCA_963921515.1. NCBI lineage: Eukaryota > Metazoa > Chordata > Amphibia > Caudata > Salamandridae > Calotriton > Calotriton arnoldi. The sequence goes on along the minus strand of CAWUFW010022392.1, from coordinate 59,662 downwards.
TAATGAGATGCAAAGTGGGCGTTACTAGGCGTACCCCAGATGGGCTACGTTGTAAATATCGCCGATGTGCACATCGCGATATTTACAAGGCAGCCCACAGGATGATAGCAGACGTTAGATTTTGGCGAAAACGGCGTTTTCGCCAAATTCTAACGTCTGCTATTATCCCGATTTAGCCATCCCTAACATAGGGGTGGATTGTGCTGATACGACCACAGGGTCGTATCAGCAGAAGTATCGCCGTTTGCAGGGAACATCGCTGGAAAACCAGCGATGTTCCCTGCAAACGGCGATAACCTCGCTATCTCTGGAATTTTATCGCCCTGGAGAAGCGTGTTGTTAATAACGCGCTACCAGGGCGATAATTTCCGGAGATAGCCAGCGATAAGTAATCTATCGCTAAGCACGGCCAGCGATAATTATCGCTGGCCGTTGATAATATGCCCCTATGTTGGCAGCACAACCAGGCAACTAAAAGTTCCCAAATTTTCCCTTCTGTACCATCTAGTGTTATAATAAGTGTTGTGCTATTTTGTAACATGTCTGGATGCGGCTTCTCTTGCCATCTCATGTAATAACGTGAATATGAAAGTAGCGCTTTTGCATTCTTCACATACATTGCACTTTACTGACTTGGGGAATTCTATTGGTGCTTTCTTGTTTGTTGTGTATACTACTGGGATAGAGTTATCCTACAAGAAATTGTCTAATGTTTGGCTCACATGTGGTTTACCAATTTTTCCCTTCTGTACCATCGTATGTCACAATTAGTGTTGTGCTATTTCATAATATGTCTGGAAGCGGCTATTCTTGCCGTTTCACGTAACAATGTGAAGATGAAAGTAGCACTTCTGCAATGCATCATATATACTGCACCGTACTGACTTAGGGAATGTCATTGGTGCTCTTTTGTCTGTTGTGTATGCTACTATGATCGAGTAGCCTAAAAGAAACTGTTTAATGCTTGGCTCATATGTGGTTTTCCACATGTGGGTATTTTAATCATATTGTTGCTTATACTCCAATACTATACGTAGCGGAGGTTTAAACTGGTGTCAATGAACTCAGTGTTCTCATGGATTCTTTCTCTGTTCCTTTTCTCTGTCATTTATTTAACAGTAAGTAAGCGATGCACACTAGTTACGCGAACGCTAGCTAATAACACAAATTGAAACTTTTGGACGGGTTGGATTGCGTAGATCACGATATCGTTGCTGTCTAGTACTTAAGCGTTGTGGCTTCAATTATTTAACTACTTTGTGGATTCTTGTCATTGTCTGACATCATCATTGCATGGTAGAACTTGTGATTGGCAATTTTACCTTCATTGCTAATTTTTTGCTTTTTTTGCTTTTATATTCAGGGTTCAGGGCTGCACTCCGTATATTTTATCTTTTAGTTAAATCTTTCATTGTTACGGAATTATAGAAGCCGATACCGGAAGTGAGGACCTTGATGCTGCACATAGCACTGCGGACTAGCTTTTAATGCACCGCTCGCTTCGCGCCATTGCTGCATCCGGAAGTGAGTATATACTTTACATCCGGTGGCGCAGTCTAGACCCTCAGATTATTCGCGCTGGACGGAAGCTTTATAAGGATAAGCGTGGGTGGGTCTTAGTTTCCAAATACTCTGCTGGTTACTGAACGTTTCCCGGACACGGCTTCGCGTACACACACGGCTAATACTGTTTGATGTGAGTAATTGTCGCTGCTCTTTTTTTGTTGTGGTCCCACCGCGCTTTTTAAAGTTTGTGTGTATCGGCAGGTAGCTCTGGTCCCAGCGCACTTTTCCCCGATCCATAGCCCGCCACTTACTCCGGTACTGGAGTAATAGAGTCCAGTGCCTTTCACTTGTTATGTGTACTATGAGGTTTACGCGGACTTTCACCCTTCAACATTCTTCCCCTTTTTTATGAGCACATTTTTTATACTTTTGGTTGGTAACCCGGAATTCTAGGGTATTTGATCTTTTATTGTGCACCCGGCATGCCTAGAGTTCAGTATGGCATCACGTTATTGTTATGTGCATTTGTTCTATTGGTGGTGTGCGCTGGTGTTTTTAAATGGACTGTGATTTGGGTGGTTCACTTACCATTGCACATTTTTTGACTTCATGGCGGTTCCCCCTTTTCTTGTTCTTGCATCACCGTAGGCGATATATTGTTTCAGCCATTATTGTTCTCACCTAAGTGATGCTATTTCCTCATGTATGAAGTCCGACATTTTCCTGTTTTGCAGGTACTTTAATCTTTCATATACCTTTGGATATTTGTCTACTATGATCCTCATCCATGTGTTCTAGGTATGTCATGGCTTCACTTTTCAAGTAGCAACTGCTCTTACCTGTTAGGTTAGTTGTACGTACGCTCATGTTATTTTTCTGACATTTTCCAGGACTTGATCTAACCTTTAATGACCCAACGTTTGAGGATACATCTTATTCCTCCTTGTTTTTGGTAAGCTAGTTTTCATCTAGCTGTATAAGATCACTTTGGATACCGGCACTGGTTGGTTAGAACTTTTTCTATGGGTTCACGTCTTGACAAAGAATACACTCACCACCTTTTTATATTTTTCGGATCCAGGCACTGCATTTTAGTGTTTTGCACATTGGTGTTTTACTACTTTTTCTGCTCCTTTCTGAACACATATGACTTACTCTTCTCTATTTTCTCTCAGTTCTATCAGTACTCATCTTCATTTTTCTTTTCTCTTTGTCTTTTCTCTCTATCATCTCTTCTTTTTATTAAATTGTTATACTTTTTTCATATGTTTATTAAAAATAATTTTTTGCTTTCGATTGTACTTTTATACCAACGGTCTTATCTATATTCGTGTTGTATGCTTTTACAGCCCTAAAGAAGCCCAAGTTTGGGCGAAACGCGTTGGCTGGTTCAGTCTTACCAAGCACATCAGAGAATAAAAAGATCAAAAAATGTTGATATACGCATGTCTGTCTTTGATGTGGTTTGGTTCCTCTTAAATAAACATTTTAAACACTATGTGAAACCTTTAAAAAAAGTTTCATTTGGTACAAGTTAATGGCAAATATTGGGCCTCATTTATGATGCCCTACCAGCACTTTTAGGCCATCAGAACGTCACTTTCTTGACGTTCTGGTGGCGCAATGTGCCTAGGCATATTTATAAGGCCACATAAAGCCACTTTATGTGGCTTTTCATGGCCTCATAAATATGTGCCCCTTTCACACAGAAAACTGCGTGAAAGGGGCGTTTCATGGGTGTTGCTGTGGGTGTTCCCATGCAACACCCATGGAACCAGACACATTCCCAGAGTTACGAGAAAACGTAAACCTGGGAATGCATCAGAACCTAACGTCACCCCAGGGGTGGCGTTAGGGAGGTGCAACGAGGAGAAATGTTTTAGTTTCTCCTCGTGCTTTCCTTTTTCTATGTGTGCTATTCTGCAGCACACACAGAGAAAGGAAATTGCCTGAATTGATTGATTTTGAGCAGGAAGGTGTCCCTTCCTGCACAAAATCAATCTGCCCCACACCGCAGGCACCCTTGCACCATGGTGCAAGGGTGTCTGCTTTGGCGTATGGCAACCCACTGTGCGCGGGCGCTGGGGAAAAGGACAGGAATGTACTGTATCACATAGATGTGGCGTGTTCCTGCTCTTTTGTTTCGACGTAGGGAAGCGCAACAAGATTCCTTGCGGTGCTGCCCTACATTCAAAACCTCATAAATGTGGCACATTGTTTGTTGAATCAGACTCTTCAGATATTTCATCCTCACCGTGGAAATTCTGCCTAGTTTCACTCCCAGTATTGTCCACAGCTATAGGCTTAGTGAAAGGATAACACGATGGGAGCTGGTAACACCCACAATCTCTTAATTTCAGACAAAAACTTATTTAAAAAAAATGTTGGATTCTATATGCAATAATGGTGTGAAATTGCCCAAAACATTACCTTATTTGCTAGACCTTTAGAGGATGTGATTCCATCACATAAAATAGTATTTTCCATCATAAAATAAATCTTGGAAATTGCGGTATTGTACATTTCCCTTATTAATAAAACTGCAGATTGTCCGTTTGACCATAGGCACGGTGTTTGAAACAAAATCTATGATTTTCTTCAATATATGTGCACATTTTGGGGTTTTTGACAATCTAAAAAAGTAGTAAATCTGTGAAATTCTTAGGCATAAGTCTAGGGCCCAGATTTACAAACATTATGCGCTGGGGTTGGGTGTGAGAAAATTGTTTTTTTTTCTTTCATTTGCTTTTGCACTGGAAAGTTGCATCAAAGTAATGCAAAGCAGCGGGGAGGGGGCGTTTCCCAGGGCCATACATGGGAGTTCCAATACACAATGCAGCCACCCCTGGTTTTGAGGCAAAAATCCTGCCAACTAACAACAGAAAACAGGGTTTTGCACTAAAAGTAATGCCACTTTGAAGCAGACCTAAACGGGAGAAATGCTTTTATTTCGCCAAATTGTTCCCACTTTGCATGTGTGCTGTATCTTACAGCACACATCTTGAAATGGGAAACGTTTTAAAGTTTGTCGAAGCATAGTACTTTGTACTGGAAGGTTACCCTTCCAGTACAAAACCTATGCCAGACATGATGCACGCAACCTTGCACTATGGTGCAATGGTGTGTGTGTGGTGCTAGACACAGGCACTAGGAGAGAGCAGGATAGTGCCACATCTTAGTAGAAATTCTGCTTTCCTGTTCTCTCCTTCTAACACAAAGCAGCACAGCAACGTTGGTTCCTGCCCTGCGTTGTGAGACACCTTTGTAAATATGGGCCTAGGTCTCCAAGATTTAAACATTTTTCTAAGAAAAGAGTGAGACCTGTGGGTATGGGCGTTGTTCCCAAGATATGTTTTAACATTCTTATGCAAATTCACATGCATTTTTGGTAGGTAGATTTGTGATATTAAGTAGTTGTGGTATGGGATCCTGAAAAGAGTAAGACCAGGAGGCTGGGTCCCGGGGATGGAGTCCCCGAGGCCAGAATGGCCTCCCTCCTTTTTAGCTTACAAAAAATAAAAAGGCCTGGCCCCATGGGATGGGGTCCCTGGGGCCAAAATCGGCCAGGGGTGGGGAGGCCACATGGTCCCCCTACCCCATTCAAAATAGGCCTGGCCCTGGGGGATGTGGTCCCTAGGGCCAAAGTTGGCCCAGGGAAGGGGGACCATGCAGCCCCCTCCCCGAATAAATAAATTAAAAAAACAAAAAAACTGCAAGTTCCAAGAGCAGCCTCAATCCATTTTGACTTTACACAAGGCAAGGAAACAGCAGCAGAGCCAGGTACCAGTGCCTTGTAAGTTTTTTTATTTTTATTCAATTATCACCATCTGTGCGGACATGATATATATATTCACTAAAAAAAACAAAGGTTAAAGGGACGTTATAGTTAGGCTCAGATTTTACTCGTACAAAACCAGTGAAGTTCGGCAGTTATAGTTACCTGAGTTAACTATAGCTTACGCCCCCGCAATGCACTGCTTATGACCTCACATATTACATCACTCATGACATGGTCAGTGACATCACTGATGATGTCTCAAATGACATCACTGGTGACATCATCAAGTACGTGTAAGTATTTTTAAGAGATTATTATTGTTAAACTTATACACTAACCTACTACAAAAGTTAAATTAGTATACATATATATATATATATTTTGACTAAAAAAACAAAGGTTACAAGGAGGTTATAGTTAGGTTCAGAATTCCACACACAAAACCATGGAAGTTCAGCTGTTAGTTATCTCAAGTAACTATAACTCGCACCCTAAGGTAACTATAACTCGCGCCCCCATGCACAGTTTTCTCATCAATAATGTTACTGCAAATGTTGAGCAAATTGGCCCAGACAATGCTGAAGAAGGCTGTAAAGTAAGCTAAAAGTGTGCAAAAATAAACCAGAACAGACCTGAGAAACTTAATGAAGATTAGAGGCCAACCTAATATGTTTTTAATAGATAGAGAAGTCATTACTAGCACTAAATAGTAAGGTCTACGAGAATGGAAATAAATCGCACAAACTACTAGCTAATGCTTGAAAGGTGAGAGGAATTGGAACATATTGGAACTAAAAGACAAACAGCTGCACACTGCTGTATGCAGACTTACAATTAGTTATACAAATTGCAATGGGCTAGCTTATACTAAAGACCCTTTGCATGCAGTGGCTTTGATTGTGACTCTCACCATCCAGAAATAAATACACGTTGCATCATTAGCACTTAATCAGAGCAATATACAGCACTTCACAAATGAACCACAGATCATTTCTATTTTTTGCTTTTGTGTCTGAAATTGGTGTAAGTTAGGAATGGGATTGATTCAGGTGCAAAATGTAATTTTTCTCCTGCAGCTCAAAAAGTCACAGCCATTGCCATTACTCATATTGTCAGTGAAACACATTTTACAAAACCAGTAAATCTGATTATAGTTCACAGCTTTTACTATCTCCTTTTTTGACATGTAGCATCTTTAGTAGATTTTTTTATTGATCTATCTGTACAACTGTATCCCAGAGAGTTCTGTCCCACTATGCCACTGACCAACAGGAAAAAATTATTAGCCTAGGAGAAGAGACCAAGACAATAAAATATTTTGGATGGGTATAGCCAATAGTATGATAACTAGAGTACTAGTAAAAGTAAAAACTTAAGAAAATAACAAACGGAAAGAATAAGGAACTACAGTGCCATTGCTGTGCAATATCCATGGCAAGGGTTAGGGGAAATTGTGTTGTTTTTTTCTCCCACAGAACACCAAATTCTAGCAAGCAAATCTGTGAGAAAATTGTCTTACAGAATGTTTTTCATCTCGAGAGCACCATATCATCCTCTGTTTGTGAGTATAAATGATTCTGTGTGGCTTTCTTTGACAAGCATCCAGGCCCAGATTTACAAAGAACGAATGGAACACAGCATAGCAAATAATGTTGCTGTGCTGCATTGCGTGAAAGAGAGAGAGCAGAATAACACCATTTACTAAGTGTTCTACACTCTCCCTGTGCTTGTGCACTTTTGCCTGCCATGCACCAATACAGACACCCTTGAGCCATAGTGCAAGGGTGTCTGCATTGGGGAATGATAGATTTTTTACTGGAAGCAAACTGATAGCACAGGCCACTGCAGCCCCTGTGCACTGGGTGGGAGGCCATAGCTAACATTACACCTCTGACTGGAAGGGGACCCTTCCAGTACAAAAGCTATGCTTTAGGGTGTTTCCAACTTTGTATGTGTTCTGTACAATGTACCACACATGTAAAGTGGTAAAAACGAAAAGAAATGAAAACATTTTTCCTCTTTATGGCTGCCTAGAGGAGGCACAGGAATTTGGCACAAATCCTTGTCCACGCTTCTTTGTTGTCAGGGATTGCATTCAAACCTATGGGTGACTGCATTGGACCGCCCACTCACCTCCTGTGGAACGCCCCCTTGAGGCAAAGTAACGCTAGGAACCACATTGTGTAGTTTTCGGGGTTTTGTGTTACAATTGAATGTACATAGGACAGCAGATGAGGCACCGGTCTAGTTTCACAGTTCCCATGAGGCAATTCTGCTTGAACCAACGTTCTGAGAGAAAGTTTTGTGGACTTAGGGTAGTAAATAATATCACTTTAATCGATAAAATGATTGTGTAGCAAACGTTATGCACCTGTTTACTCCATGGTTCATACATTAAAAAATGTCTTCTAGGCACGAGAGCAAACATAGTCAGCAGAAACACGTAGTTCAAGGTACCAAACAAGTGTACCAATTCATATGTGACCGTTCTTGGCTTTAAAGGCCTCCTTATAAGTAACATGCTAAATTGCACGTACAACTGGTTTCTTTCGAGATTTTATACCCCAATTATATGGTACATACTTTACACACATATGTACCTGTTTTCACTCTCCTTATTTGTTTTTTTCATACAGTTGTACGGAGATAGTAAATCGGAATTTAAAAGCTGGCGACTTTACACTATTTACACAGCGCTAGTTATGGGCACTGTTACAAAAAACAGTCGCAAAACTATATTTGCACCTGTTTCTTTTTTAATTTGAACCGAGCAGGCGAAATACTTGCTTCACTATAATGTGATGTTAACATTAGCCAGTATTTTGCTAATAGACTTATAATTTTGGCAAAATAATCAGGATTTCCAAAGGGTCTATTGTGAAATTTTAACAAAATGCAGTACGGTAATAATGTCGGTTTTGCAGCTACATTTGTCACAGACTCTCACAGACAGGTGGAGTGCAGGCACATTCACTCCTTCAGGCTCGGTTCTCTCTAGATAAGAACATTTTAGAGTTTTTTCCCCTTGAGATTTATTGCACACTTTTTTTCATTCGTGAATTTTAAAAGAGGCATATTGTCAGTTGGAAAAACTTTGGGTGTATAACTAGCATTTGCAACTTATAGATGGGTTTGAATATTCGTTCTATAACCTCATGGTATTACTGGAAAGAAATCCTCACAGGCCACAAGCACGTCCTCTTGCATGCAAGGATTTGGTTAGAGGACAGAGGCTAGGCAAATTGGTTTAAGCTATTGGATTGCAACATTGACGCATGAGGTATGCAAATTAGAGCACATTTGCTTTACATATGGAGAACATGTACTTTTTATGATAATAACTACCTGTCAGCAACTATGTAAAATGTGTTGCAGCTCTCTGCATGAAAAATATTTTTGAACTGACGATTTGCCTCACGTTTGTCTTTTCATTATCAATTCTTGTGCAGTGCAACACATATCCTGTTCTAAAAAAAAAAACTCATTTGTTGTCAGAAATAAAAATATGAAATATTTTCTATTGTGTGATTTGAAATCTTTTGTTTTGAAACTGCAAATGTACTCTTGGAAATGAGCATTCATCCCACAACGAGAGAAGGAAAGGGTGGCAGAATATGGTTTCATTGATCAAACAGAACTTTTGTTGGTGGAAAAAGTTCCACATTTTTTTTCTCAAAGTGCTTTATTAGTATTCATTGAAAGTAAGATATATATATATATTTTTTTTAACTTACCTTACTGCAGAGTCTCTCCTCGTCGTCTCTCCACACCACCGGAACAGAACAGGAACCACACCCAGGCTCCCTAAGCCATTCACCACGCTCACACTGCAATGCAGCATGGTGATTGGTCTGAGCGCCGCAGTTTGGCGCTCAGCCAGGGAATGGGAGTCTGGGCATGGTCTCCACCGAGGCTGTAAGGCAGCCTGGGTGGAGAACATGCTAAGTGCGCATGAATAATTGGCCGGCCCGAGACGGCCGGCCAAACATTCATGCGCACTTACAAAGTGTCCTCACCACCCCCTGCTCCTGTCGTCAGAGCAGCCCCGCCCACCCTGCAAAGCTGCTGCAACAGGACAAAATTAAATTATAATAACCTCAAGTTATTATCATTTTATTTTTCCTTCATTTCTCTGCTGCACAACAGTGGGGCGACGCTCCTCCTCCTTTAGGGGAGGAGCTGCCACTGGGTACTAGTAAATGACATATATTGTTTATTGAATCAGGTTCTGCAGATATTTTATGCTCACCGTGAAAATTCTGCCAGGTTTCTCTGTCAATATTATCCACAGCTATAGTAGGCTTAGTGAAAGGATAACACAATGGGAGCTGGCAACATCCACAACTTCTTAATTTCAGACAAAGAATTACTCTGAAAAATGTTGGACTAAATATGCAATCATGGATGGCAATTGCCCAAAACAATCGCTTGTGTGCAAGACCTTTAGAGGATGTGATTCTGTCACATAAAATAGTATTTTCCATAACGAAAACAAATCTGGGAAAATATGGTATTGTAAATTCCCCTTATTAATGAAACTGCAGATTGTCTGCTTGACTACAGGAATGGTGTTTGAAACAAAATCTCTGATTTTCCTAAATGTGTCTGCACATTTTAAATCTATGAAATTCTTTGGCATAAGTCTAGGGCCCAGATGTACAAACATTTTGCACTGGGGTTGGGTCTGCGCAAATTGTTTGTTTTCTAGCACAAGATGTGATTTGCACTGGAAAGGTGCATCAAAGTAATACAAAACAGCAAGGATGGGGGTTTCCTACGGAAATACATAGGCGTTCCAATGCAATCATACAGCCACCCCTGTTTTTTTATGCAAAATCAATGCTTTTATTTCACCTTACTTTTCCAATTGTGCATGTTTGCTGCACTTTACAGCACACATCTTGCAGTGGGGAATGTTTTAAAGTTAGTCTAAGCTTAGTTTTAGTAAAAAAACTATGCTAGACATGAAGCAGGCAACTTTGCACTATGGTGCAGAGGTGTGTGCGTGGAGATAGGCACCAGCACTAGGAGAGAGCAGCATAGTGCCATATCTTAGTGAAAATTGTGCTTTCCTGCTCTTTCCCTCTAACACAAAGCAGCACAGAAACGTTGGATGCTGCACTGCATTGTGAGACACCTTTGTAAATATGGGACTAGGTCTCCAAGATTTAAATATTTTTCTAAGGAAAGAGTGCAAACTGAGGGTATGGGCGTTGTTCCTAACATATGTTTTAAAACTATTATGCACAGTGGTGCCTTTTTTGGCATTCACATGCATTGCATTGTTGCTGGGTAGATTTGTAATATAAGTAGCTATAGTGTGGGACACTGAAAAGAGTAAGACCAGGACTAAGCCACACAAGCCAGTAGGTAGTTATAGTTAGGACCAAAGTTTCCACAGGAAAAGCATATTTTGTTTTGCCAGTAACTTTTGCGCTGCTTGACGAATCTCCACTAAACTTTCAGAAAACTTCCCTTTTTGGTTCAGCTGCTAGGTTTAAAGTTTTGGGGTGATCCATCAAGCAGGGTCCAAGAAAAAAGTGGGGTCCAAAAACGCGTTTTCCACGTGTTATGTCTATTGTGATTTTTCCATTTTTGAACACGACTACAGCCCAAACTGCTGAATGGAACTACACCAAAGTTGGCAGAAAGATGTTGTTACAGAAAGTGTGCTTTTTGTGATTTGGTGTAAATCCATTCAGTAGTTTTCGAGAAATTAAAGGTTAAAAAATATACCTGTCTGGGGACATGAGTCCTTGCAGTACACTCGTGTCTCCTGCTAAAATATGATTGGCTGCCAACACTTCAGCCAGGAAGTGTGGGCAGCCATCTTGGGACTCAGCTTGAAGCTGAGTCCCAGCAAAAAAGTTAAAAATAAAGAATAGTGGGCAGGGTAGGAATACCCTGACTCCCTAAATGTGGTGGGTGGGGTCCCACAGGGAATCCGACGTGTGTTAAAAACATTTTTTTTTAATTTTGCTGCAGACTCGCAGGTAGATCCACAGCCCGGGTGGGCCAAATCCCAGGGGCATGAAGGAGGGGGCCTCATGGGGTCCCCCTCTTGGGCTTATGCAAAGCCCCGGGGACTGCCACCTCCCTGGGGATGGAAACAATAAATATGTGGGGTGCCCGCTCGGCCCCCCCACTTCCCTGTGGCTGCCACATCCCTGGGTCACAAACACAATAACGAAGGAAGTCCTTTGCAGACCCCCAGCCCCGGGGACCACCACCTCCCCAGGGCTAAAGTTAAAATTGGAGAGGGCCCTGTGGCCCCCCTCATGGAGCCCTAGATGGCCCTGGGGACCTCCAGCCCCCAAGGTGAGCTCCAGCAATGTCCGGGAGTGCCCACCTCCAGGACATTGCAGTTTGCTATGGCTTGGTGGGAGCACCAATCCTGCCAAGCCATAGCAAACACTCCACTTTTAGCAAGCAAGAGCAAAAATGGTCTTGCTTGCTGAAAGCAGAGCATGTCTGTTTCCCTGCCCGCTGTCAAGTGAGCAGGGAAACAGACATTGCTTTGAGATCCAGGGAGCTGCATGTTAGCAGCTCTCTGGGTCTCAAAGCAATGCCGGGTCCCATAGGAGGCAGGTAGCCTGCCTGGACCACAGGGGCATTGGAGCTCCCCCGTGGTCCCCCATGTTTTAAAAGTGGGTGCCCTGGGTGGGACCAGGGCACCCACACTGTAGGCTGGTCCCCGAGGGATGGAGTCCCGGGGCCAAAATCAGCATGGGAGGGAGCCATGGGCCTGTCCCTTTTTTAAAAAAAGAGGCAGGCCCTGGGTGATGGGGTCCCGAGGGCCAAAATGGTCCAGGGAAGGGGGGCCATGTGGCCCCCTTCCTGAAAACTAGAAATAGAAATTTTTTAAAAAGCCAACAAATTTTCAGAGGCCCACCCCCTTTTACCACCACTCTGCCAATGGCCTCCTGGCATGCTGCTGGTTGGGGGATCAAATCCCCTTGGTTGCTGAGGGTCCTTAGGGGCCAACAAGACCTCCTGTTACCACCAGTAAGCCCCACCCTGTAGGACTGCTGAGAGGTGTCCGGAGGCCATGAACCCTTTCTCCACCACTCTGCAAACGCGCCTCTCGGTGCACTGCTGATGGGGGGATGAGGTTCTCTGCCTCCTGAAGGACTCAGGGCTAGAGTGGACTTCTTCCCCTAAGCAGTAGTGCACCAAGAGGGTATTTGCAAAGTGGTAGAGAAAGGGGGCATGGCCTCTGACGACCTCTCAGCAATCCAGCTGTGTTGGTCTTACTGGAGGTAACAGGAGGGCTAGTTGGCCCCCAAGGACCCTTAAAAGCCAAGGTGACTTCATCCCCTTACTAGTAGTGCGTAAGGTGGTGTGTTTGCCGAGTGGTGGAGAAAGGTGGTGTGGCCTCCCACGAGGTCCCAGCAATCCCACTGTGTGGAACTTACTGTAGGTAACAGGAGGGGTAGTTGACCACTAAGGATGTCCTTGGGGGCCAACTACCCCTCCTGTTATCTTCAGTAAGTCCCACACAGTGGGATTGCTAAGAGGTCTTCAGGTGCCACACCCACTTTCTCCACCACTCTGCAAACACGGCTCGCGGTGCACTACTGGTTGGGGGAGGAAGTCCACTTTACTCCTGAGGGAACTTGGGGGCCAAGAAGCCCTCCTGGTACCTCCTGTAAGTCCTACAGAGTGAGATTCCTGAGAGTTGGTCAGAGCCCCAGCCCTCAATCTCTCCAACACCCTGCAAAGGCAACTACTACTTAAAAAATCATAGAAAATTCACTGAAAAAAGGTTACAGGGATGTTATAGTTAGGAATTAGCTTTTCAGAAACCTTAGAAATTCACTGAAAAAAACAAATGTTACAGGGATGTTACAGTTAAGAGATGGAATTTAAAAAAGCCTTATAAATTCACAAAAAAACCAAAGGTTACAGAGGCGTTATAGTTAGGCTCAGGTGTCTCTCGTATAAAACCAGAGAAATACAGTTGTTATAGTAAGTGAGCTAAGTATAACTTGCGCCCCCTCATTGCACTGCTTATGACCTCACATTTGAGATGTCATCAGCAATGTCATCAGTGATGTCACTGACCATGTCATGAGTGATGTAATATGTGAGGTCATAAGCAGTGCATTGCGGGGGCGCGAGATACAGTTAGCTCACTAACTATAACGAATGAATTTCTCTGGTTTTGTACGAGTGACACCTGAGCCTAACTATAACATCTTGTAACCTTTGATTTTTTCTGTGAATTTCTAAGGTTTTTTTAATTCCATTTATTAACTATAACATCCCTGAAACCTTTGTTTTTTTCTGGGAATTCTGTGGGGAAAAAATATATATATAGTATTGTTAATCCGATAGTACCACTTTCTGCTATTGAAGGCTCTCTGTTTTATGCCTACAGTATAGGATTCTGGACTTTTGCATGGTGTAATTCCAGTTATATTGGTAAGATTACCCTTGCTGTTCACACACAGATAGTCATCCATAGGTCTGACTAAAGGAGTATTGGTATGTACCTGTAAGTTTGACTCCATACACTTTTCTGCCTACTTCATGCATAAGTGCACCTTCAATATTGTTGTCACATGAATGGAGCATTCCTCTAATCCTCCCCTTTGATGCCAGACCTCCAACCCTCAACCTACCTTCCAAGTACATCCTTCAGGAAGAAGGTACATGTCTAGAAATACAACATGATCTCTCTTAAATGCTTAAGCATAACCACAAATGTGCTATGAAATGATCGTGGAACATTTCTGACCCTTATGCATGATACACAATATTTCCCACATATGCCACACAACATCAACCATGCAAAACAAACAGGGTTGCTTTTAAGCTGCCCCAAAAGTGATCTGGAGTTTTCTTACATGCAAAAAGCACAATAGAAATCTAGAGATACAAAGTAGCACAATCCTGGAGAGGTGCTTCTTCCATTTGTTGTTCAACTCTTCCTGAATTCTGTAGCCAAGTATCCCTACTCATACCAGTATGGAGTGGTCAAAGTTGTTTTGTTTATTCCAGATCAGAGAGGTTGCCCTCTGTTTTCTCTACCTCAGAAACTAATACAACATAGGAAGGGTTGATAAGTGGGACTTACTAGAGCAGGGGCAAACCTATTGAGACAAAGGGAATACATTGGCAGCTTTCTTCTCATCCCCCAGCTGCTATTTTTTTCAGGGAGGTGGGCTTAGGAAGCGATATATGCAAGCTAACATGTCAGTCATGGTGTAAAACATCTTTCTGCGGCAGGGCCACCAACTTGTGCAACACTCACAGGGGTTCAAATGTCACTGTGTAACTTGGGTTGATAGGCCAGTAGTCAATGGCACTCATAAGGGAACAATTTATGTGTTCTGCCAAACAGAAAGGAAAAAGGATGGATTACTTTCAGAGGACACACGATTGTTCAGTTCTCCAGAGTGGAACACAGGAATAACCATAATAACCTAAAGGGTAAGGTGGTAAAGCATTTCCAATACACGAGGAAGACTTTTCTCTAAATTAATTTAGTTAAACCTTTCTGATTTGGTGAATGCAATGAAATAAAGAAATTATCACATTCTGTTAATCTCTCAACCTCTTGGGATGATTACTCTGAGAACATTTCAAATACTTTGATAGGTTTCTCCAATACAGTAAAAAAAAAAAAAAGGCCTTTATTTGGAATTTCACAACCATAAAGCACACTATAAATAATTTAAAAGCAATCAAATTAAAAACGATAATTCCAATAGTGTAATTCATTATTAAATTTCTTTACAATTTTTATATGATTTTCAGTTTCTGTTTTTGACCTCGTTCACTTATTTCATATCCGCTTTTAGGAGGAGGTTGCTGATCAGTGTGAAGAACTTTACCCCACGGCAAATTAAAATGTTTGATGAGCCCCCCATCCAGCAAATTACAGCCTGCCTGCAGGTGCGGATGTTTAATTCATTTAAGATCACTTTTAAGAGCTTCCTTCTTTCATCTTTTACTGTGGGGCAGACACACATCAAATGGCATATCGATTCTTTGTGGTATCCACATAAGCAACAGTTTTCGTCTTGATGTTTGCCTTTCCAGGTTGGTAGCAAGGCCTTGGTGTTATGATCTCCTAGTCGGTACAGCATAAACCTCTTTTTAGTGTAAGTCGAAAATGTGCTGCTAAATAGGCTTGCGGTTTGAGCTTTGTATATGAGTTTATTACCGACCAGGCATGTCGACGTTTAACTAATCTTTTTTTATCTTCCAAAAAAGACAGTTTCCTTGCAGTGGCATTACACACTCTATTGAATGCTGTTCTTTCCACCTTACCGTCCCAAACCTCTTGAATGTCTAATGCTGCCAGGGCTGCTCTCAGGTATTCGCCCCATGTATTCGATGATTTCTGATCAAACTGGGCCTTTATTTCTGCCCAGCATAAGTTGTTCAGGGATCCGGATTCCGAGGATCGAAATTTCCAACACAATTTCACGAAGGTGGATTTTCTTTGGTATTCCTGGTTCTGAAGGCCGAATTCCAAGCGTATCTGTCCTGGTGACGCGGCTTTGGGAAGATTAAAAACTGCTTTGTATACTTTTGTCTGCAGTTCATTTAGAATATCAATTTCCTGACCGTGCCATATTTCTAGGCCATATGCCAGTGTTGGGAGTAATTGTGCTCCCATTACTTTCAGGAGATGACTATAGGAAGGGCAGCGCAGTTTCTTTTGCAACTGTTTGTAGCGAAAATTAGTGATTGGGATTTTGCTTTTATTTCTGTTTTCTGATCCGTGAAAGACATGCATCGGCCCAGCTTGATGCCCAGGTATTTATATGAGCTGATTTCCTCTATTTGTTCGCCCTTTCCGTGCCATTTATATTTACCAGGCCTGGAACTTGCTAGACGCACCACCTTTGTTTTCTTCTTATTTATTTCCAACCCTAGCCGATCAAAGTAATCTATCAGGTTATTGACAACTCTTTGCAACCCGATTGGAGTTTGGCTCACGACCACTATGTCATCCGCGTATTGCAGGAACTGTATTGGCTCGTTTGCCAATTTGGGAGGGTGGCCATTTACTTTTGACAGGTGGATATTTAGATCGGAAAGATATAGATTAAATAGACTTGGAGACAGGACACATCTTAGAAGATACTCTGCTGCCATCTCCAAGCTTCACCCTAGCCCAGGTTTCACTGTATAGGGCTATTATGATGTCAATCAATTTTTGTGGTAATCCCCATGCTTTCAATTTCGCCCAGAGGCGATCTCGTGGCACTCTGTCAAAGGCTGATTTTAAGTCGATGTAACATGCAAATAGTCCGGATTTTTTGTTTATAGCTTTTTCTGTTAGGATTGTCAGTGCTGCCAGGTTTGTGATAGTGCCCATTCCATGCCTAAAACCTGTTTGATATTTCTCTCTTTTCCTCTGTCCAAGCCTGTAATTGTTGTAAAATGCATGATGCGAAAGGTTTTGCCTCAACGTCAATCAGGGCAATGAGCCTGTAATTTCCAGGCTCGGTACGACTTCTGTTTTTATAGATTGGGTGAAATAGGTTCCCTCTCCAGGAATTTGGGGTCTTATTTTCGCGATATAGATGGCTAAAAAGCGGCGTGAGGTAATTGGCCCAAAATTCAGGTTCTTGCTTAAAAAGTGCATTTGGGAGACCGTTTGGCCCTGCTGCACCTTCTGTTTTCAATTTTTTTATTACTTCTTTTAGTTGTTTAGTTTTAATTAGGGTATTTGAGTCGTGGGTATTGAGTTTCAGTAGGTCTTCTTCCGATTGTGCGTTTTTCTGTTTGAGGGGGCTAGTAGAAATTCCAATTTGCTTTTCCTCCTCCGGTATTTTCAAGCCTATTTCTGCCCACGTGTGTTTACCATTTTATGTGTTATTATACAATTTGTCAATGTGTTGTGTCCATGCTAACTCGCTTATTCCCGCGTTTGGGTGCGTTCCTATTCCTTTTGTTAGATTGTTTATTATCTCCCAAAATTCACTGCTATTTGGCAATTTACTTGCCCAGAGCAATTTCTCACAGAGATTTTCAATATGCACCTTTTTTGCCTCCCTACACTTATCCTTATATTCCTTTCTCATTTCTGTGATCTTACTGTTGTCCGTAGCTATTCCCATTCTTGCTGCCTTGGTTCTTGCCTCCTTTGCAATTTGCCTTTTCAGATCGCGCAGCTGTATATTGTACCATGGTTCATTTCTGGCGCCGTGGGTCAATTGGCATGCTGGAATTTACTGGAAATTTATTTAGCAAGGTTGTTCCTAGCTTCTCCCAATCTTGTTCTAGTAGGTGGGCACTCAGTGGCCCGGTGTTATCTACATGTTTGTGCACGGTGTCCATTATTTGTTTGATATTTGTTCCTCGTCACTTTAATCTCCTTTGATCGTGTATTTCTGGCATTTTGGCTAAAGCTGTTGTGTTCCTTTTTTGAAGCAGGTTTACGTGTGATGCCATTTCTTGAGGGAGGTGGTCGCTCTCTGGACGGATATTAATACAAAAGAAGTCAACTAAGTGCAAGAGTTCCTTACTGACAATAGTGTAATCCATGGTGGATTATTTCTTTCCACTCAAAAATGTAATGCCAGCTGGTTGATCCCCCTTTGTATTTCCATTCAGAATGGTAAAACCTAGAGTTTCCAGTTCTCATTTTAGGTTGTTAGCTTCGGACTCAGTTTGGCACTTTCTCTTATTCGGATTACCCCTTATTAAATTACTATTGAAGTCACCTGATATTATCATCTCGTAGTTTTGGTGTGAGGCTTGCAGTGCCTTTATCAGGTTTATCAGGTATAACAATATTTCCTTTTTCTTCTTTTTATCGGGATGGATATATATATTTAAAATCAATAACTGCCAGGGCTTAGTATATGTGGATCTTTTGCACTCCAATTTCATGGCTTGCATCCAATTTTCTCCCGTGTCCAGTTCTTCTGATTTCCAGTCCTGTTTTACTGTAACATATATTGACAGCCCCCCCCTCGGTTAATACCACAAGTACCACGAGACTGGCATAGAGACACTGAGGGTGGCCTGTTGAAAGACTGCATGCATCTTATTTACATCCAGAAAATATAAAAGATGCAGAGACTCAAAGACAACACACCTACAGTTCGGACTGTATGAAATCAGTGCTACACAATTAAAAAAAACCTATAAAACATTGAATGAGAGGATCATTAAAAACCATGAGTTTGGAACGTCAACTGCATCAACAGGTCTATGAAGGGAAAACTTAGAGGCTGCCTTTAAAGAATCACATATTTAAACAACGGATTATGCATGATATATCCTTAATCCACTGTCCCTATCACTTATTTTGAAAAGGATTAGACTTGAATTATGATGTCATTACCAGTCAAGCAGTTATTTAGTCATATTAAATGTTTATTTGCCAAACATACTTATGAAGGTGTCTGAGAAAATCATTGACTGACATTCGGCTAGGATTTTTATTTTTTATTTTTATATATATAGTTTTTATTCCTTCTATCATGAGATTGGAATGAAGCGCTCCAATTAAACTGCCTTGATGACTTGTATAAGGTGCCCTACGCAATTGCTCCTATTTTGAAAAGAATCACCCTAAATATCAGATGGTACTATGTCACTGGGATACAACTTTTCCTTTGCTTTCACAAATCATTAATTTCAGGTGTTTTAGTCTGATTTGTTTAATTGACCTGAACCAGAATTACTAATTTCAGAACGCACTGTGTGGGGATCGTGTGTATCAAGTGACTTCTTTTCACACTGATTTGTTCCATGAACACTCAGGGCAGAAAAAGAGGTGTTGCAATAACTAAGGGTGGGCGGAATTTGCGTAGTCGCGTTACGCAAAGTTCCACGAAACGGTAAAAAATCTCCACGAGCACACGGAATTGCTTGTTGCGCCCTTTCGCGATGCGTTTTTCCTGTTCGGGAACGCTGTTTACGTGCTCGCGGTGAAATATCTCGCAAACTTGCCCATGCGGTCGCCAATGGGCGCGGCCATCTTGTTTTTCACTTGTCCCGCCCGTTCGCGATGCTATTTCCTGTTCCGGGTCGTGTATTGCGTGCTCCCGCCCGTTCGCGATGAGAATTTCCTGTTCGGGAACGCGTATTACATGTTCGCGATGCTTTTTGCATGCTTGGGGGGGAAATATCGCGCGAACTTGCCCATGCGGTCGCAAAGGGTGCGGCCATCTTGTTTTTCACTCTATTGCTATGGTTCTGGGCCTGCTTTTCTATCCTCCCTCTTTCTTTGCAATCCTTTGTTTCTGTACACTTTTTTTTAATCTTTTTTATTTATTGTCTATCTCTCTATTTTCCTGATTCTATATTTTGAGTTTTTTTCTACTTTTTGTGACTTTTTCTACTACTTTTTCACTCTTTTTCTATAACTTGCTTTTTTCATTTCTTTTACTTACTTTTCCAATTCCTCCCTTTTCTTTTCCGCCCCCCCCGAGTCCCAGATCCATGGCCAAGGGAGCGAGCAAGGGCAACAAGGGCAAGGGCAAGGCTACTGCTCGTAGCCGCAGCCGCGACCGCCTTCCCTGCGGAAGGCAGCGCCCACAAGGGGTGCAGGCTAGGGACATCTTTAGCGAGGCGGAGGTGGCCGCACTTGTTTTTTTTGTGCAGCCCCACCTCCCCTTAACCCTAGCAGCAGGCGGCAGGCCTCAGACCAGGTACGGAATCCGGGAGCGTCACCAGCGGTGGGGAAAGGTTTCGCTGCTCTGGTGTCCGGCGCAACGATACCCAGCTGACGCACCGGTGGTCCGATGTCCTGGACCGGGAGCAGGACCTGCTGGACCTGCTAGGAGTGGAGGTTCCGGGGCTTGGTGAGTAGCTATTTAATATTACTACTTTGTGTTCTTCTGCTCTGTGTTATATATTGCGAATATATTTTTTTTCCGAACAGCAAGAATGCTGCTGCTTACATTGCAGGTAAATTACGTTTAAAAATCTTCTGTGATTGTTATGACACAGGTGCTCGGCGCTACTAATCTTACTTGTTTGCAACTTTGCGCTCGCTTTGCCTGATTATGTAAGAGTTTACTTTAGAGAACTTAAGTTAGGTAATGCTAGAGAGACTCTAGTCCTTCCTTTGTCCTCCTGCCACTAAGAAGAGATAGTGGTGGATTGATAGGTTTAGTTACTGTTAGAAGGAATCAGCTGGGCGCGGCGTGTGTTAGAAGGTGGTTCTGACACTCTGACCTGCCCGGATTTTTCACTGTTTGAGCACCTATTTGTAGAGCTTTTACTGGGGGAGAGCCTCTTAGGTTGGGACTCACCCCCAGTGAAGTCATGGTGAAAGAGACTGCATGTGGGTTTTACTGGTGTCCGCCTAGCTCTCTCTGGGGTGTGGTCTGCTGAGGCAGAAGGTGCTGGAGCCTGGCGCAATGTGCAGTTGGAAGGAGCAACCCCCTGACTGTCCCAGGTTCCTGAACAGCGCCAGGAATGGAGACCAGGACCAGTGCGTCGAAGCAGGGGCCTCTGCGCAGGGAGGAGAGAGGCCCAGGAGGAGAGCCAGGTAGAAGGCTGGCGCAGGGAGCCAGTGAAGGTAGCTCCCTGCTGAAGGCACCCTCCTCGAGACCAGGAGGGCAAAGGAAAGTGCTCCCAGCAGCTGGGGAGCGCCACCAGGAGCAAGAGGAGGCAAAAATGGTACAGATCGGTACCCGGGGGGCTGAGATATGCCCCCCAGAAGGTAGGCGACCTTTGACCTCCAAGAAGACCGACGAAGAAGCGAATGGGGCTCCGCCGCCAAACTTGAATGTGCCCCCGGGGTGGGTCAATTCCCGGAGGCTGCCCCCAACAGAAGCTAAGGCGGGGAGCGCCATCGCGCTCCCCGTGAAGGTGGTAAAAAGGGGCCCGGGATCCCACATCCGGGCCCCGCTGAAGGCGGGGGGTGCCGTCGCGCCTCCCCTCGAAGCTGGAAGTCGGGGAGCGCCGTTGAGCTCCACGTGAAGGTGGGTGCCAGGAGCCCACCCTGGCCCCCGCCAAAAACGAAGCCGGGGAGCACCGTCGCACTCCCCGTGAAAAAGGGGAGGGGCCCGGGATCCCAACTCCGGGCCCATGCGAGGAGGAAGAGGGGGAGCGCTGTCACGCCCCCACGAAGATGAAGTCGGGGGAGCGCCATCATGCCCCCCGTGGAAATGTACCCAAGGGGCCCGGTTCCCCATCCCCGGGCCCCGAAGCAAAGCCGGGGAGCACCGTCGTGCTTCCCGTGAAGATGTCCCGCTGCGGGGTGCCAGGTATCCACCCTGGCCCCCGCCAAAGAAAAAAAGCAAAGACGGGGAGTGCCGCGAAGGTGAGAGGAGGGGCCCGGGACCCTATCTCTGGGCCCCGAAGTGCGGGAAGGAGGAGGGGGAGTGCCGTCGCATTCCCCCCGAGTGGGACCGGGCCTCCCTGAAGTGAGAAGCAGCCAGGGGTGGGCTCCCCGAGTCGCCAACCCTTACCTGGGGGTCCGGGTGGGACCGGGCCCCCCAACGGGCCGCAGATTTCCTCACCAGGGGGTCCAGGTGGGACCGGGCCCCCCAACAGCTTAAGAGGCGGTGAAGCCGCCGGCAGCCTAATCGCGGCTCTCCCCTATGCAGCGGGGGAGCAGCTAATAGAATATGCACAACAATGAGGAGAATCGCCCCATATGCCTTGCAGGCCTGGACCGGCCTGCAAGGGAAAAACAGCGTTTCTCTGGTTGTGGTGGCCCCAGGAGGACAGGGTCACCACCAAGTGATTGCAGAGGTGCAGGGGGAGCTGCAGGAGAACGCAGCCTCCCCCAGCACGAAGAAGGTAAGTCCCTCCCTAAGTCTCATGGGGACTGGAAAAGAATAACCCCTCAAGGGCTCAGCAAGCATTTTAACTTCTCTTGGGCTGGAATTTTTGTTCTACAGCTGGAGGAGGATTGAGAAGTGCGCCAAGGGATGAAGGGTTGAGTTGGGGATGTCTGGAGAAGGGCATCCCCTGGAGGTGAAGAGGTGTAATTGCACCCGTAGTGCATTTACTAATGTTATTTCTTTTAGAGGGACTGAAGGTCACATGTGTAATGTGAGGTACCTGTGTAAGGTGATGTCATAAACAAAGTGGGGTTATGTTGCTAGACATTCCTGCTAGGGTGCCTGGCTGTATGTACTTAATCCTGTGATTTCATCTGTGATGCCTCTTAGGGGCTTTAATTGCAATGCATTATAACGACCAACTAAGGTGATGAGTACTGTCATTCTAAAGTGCTACTTAAACATGTTTTCTTGCTGCTGCGCTTAAGTGAAGAACAACCCAGACTGTTAGCCCTGAAGATGTAAGGGTACATACTGTATGGTCAATATGAGATGCTCAGTCCGGGTTATGTGTCACTGGGGCAGGTGAACCTATTTAATGCTTGTTGAGATGATGGGGTGGGGGTGCCCCTGGGATGGTGCCAGTTGGCTAGGCCCTCGCTCCAAGTTGTGTCAACCCACTGCATTAGAGGGCAAGATGACGTGCAGGCATAGGAGTGGTGGTACTAGACCCCCCCCCCTGCGGGAGGGGTGGAGATGTTATGCAATGTCACAAAGTAATTCCAACAGCTTATGTATATTTGTAAATTGGTGCATAGTATTGAGTAGTGTGGGTATTTAATAAATGTACTCTTACTTTTATAAAGCAAAGTACAGACTGGACAATCAATTATTGAGTGTTATTGCTGCGCACCTGTAATGGCGATTACTAGCCCACACCACCTCCCTTGAGTAAGTCTCAGACTGCTCTGCAACGCTACCCTGTGAGAGTCAGGCGCTACAATTGGGTGTTTGGTTCCCAGTGAAGGACAAATGTAGTCATGTTATTTGTGCAGGCCTCACAAATACTGCCTCGTTTTCCAACATTGGTGTCTCAGCGGTGGGAAACATAGTATCCCATTCTGGTGCGCATTTATAGCATTTGATAAGTCCAGTTTTGCCACACATTACCTATGCAGTAATGAGCAAATGGAAGAGCGCAAGGCTCTGATGAGGGTTCAAAGTTTTGGTTATGTGAACTATAAGTATGAGAAAGGAAAGCCCTGCGCACATATATGTCATGTGAAGATATTATGGTTTAAATGTAAACTGTATTGATATGACTGAGTAATGTTGATTATCATGTGCTAGCGGGATGGTGCTTTCCAGGAAATGATTGCATACAAATGTTCTAAGCCATATTATACACCTTTGAACCCTAACACTACATACACTACACCTGCATGAGGAGGGTGTCTCCTCAAGAGATAGGGACAGCAACTGATACCTACATCACAGATTGGGGTGTAGGGGTGGATTGACCTTTATGGGGGACAGGAGAGGTGGGGGTCCTGGGAGAATCCCGCGCTTGTTAACGGCAGGGAGGGTTTCCACAGAAGGGGCCCCAGATATCCTTCCCCCGCTGAAAGTTTTCTTGCCATTGGCGCAGGCCATAACCACTGGAAGGGTGGGGCAGGAGGTTTCTTTACCCCAGGTAGTAACACCCCCAGGGGTTCCCATGGTGGGGGACCCCAAGAAACCTTTCCCGCGGTGGGAGGAGGGTGTGGTAGAGTTGTGGGTCCGGCAGGCCCCCCAGGTTAACTGGCGGGGAGGTGAGCAACCCAGGGGTGGCCCATGGTAGTGGGTGGCCCCAAAGGAGGGTGGTTTGCGAGTGAGGGTGTGTAGTGGTAGCCCCTAGGTACCCTAGGTGGGCTAGGTAACTGACCCGGTAGAGATCTGAGTGGGGATGATGTACTCCCTAGATTCCAGGTGAAGGGTTAGTGGTGGACCCTGAGGTGTCAGGGTCAGGTAAGTGGTTACCCAAGGACACAACAGGATGTCATTCCGGAGCTGGTGTTGTGAACCTGAGGTGGTGGCTGGGGCGATGCCTAGCTGGTGACCAGTCAGGTAGATCCTGTGGGGCTTGGACCCCAGGACCAGGAGCATGGGGATGTTCCCTAGCTCAATGCAGGAGGTGGACTACTGCAAGGTAGTACCACCCTGAATACAGGTGGGGCCCATCTTAAGTGAAGGGACCCTGTGTTTCCCAACAGGGGTGGTGCAGGCCTAGCCGGGATCTTTAGGGTCCCTGGCTGATGGAGGTAGTACCGCCCGAACGCAGTTGGGGCCCATCTTAAGTGAAGGGATCCTGTGTTTCCCAACAGGGGGGTGCAGGCGTAGCCGGAATCGTTAGGGTCCCTGGCTAAGTGTTGTAGTACTACCCTGAAGGCAGGTGGGGCCTATCTTAAGTGAAGGGACCCTGCTCTTCAGAAGGGGTGGTGAAGGCCATCCAGGGATCATGTGGGTCCCTGGACGGTCTCCCAAGGCACTGCAGGGAGACCGGGGAGAGCCATGAGAGGTGGGCCTGGGTGTAGCTAACTCGGTGCAAGACAGGCTCTCTAAGGGTACTCCGGGAGGAGAGCGCGCCTCTCGGAGGGAAGGGTGCATAGGCCCTGTTCTCGCAGCGGAGAACAAGGAGGGGTCTAGGTTCCCGGGGTAGTTTCCGTGTGGAGCTACTGACGGGGGGAATGAGCTGGAGGATGTCTGACGAGGCACCCTCAGTGTTCCTTCCTGGCACTGCCAGTGTAGTAGTGAGGCCGGTCTGAGGTCCTATCAGGGAGCCAGGCCAGTGGCCAAAGGTGCTTTTCTGTGTGGGGAAAGCACGAGTGGATGTGCTTTCTTTAGGGAAAACAGTCATCCCGAAAGGGTGGTGGCAGCTGAATGACCCCAGCGGCAGGCTGAGGATGAGGGTCCAGAGAGGTTGCATCTTTGGGGTGCAAGGACCAAACGAAGAGAGGGTACTGGTTGGAACAAACTCCGGAAGGGAGACCAGCTAGTGACCCCGGGGATGGGATGTAGACCTATCCCAGAAGACCGCATTGGTGCTGAGGCACTGTACCCTTGTCCAGCGAAGTTGTAGGCATAGTGTTGCATGCCCAAGGGCAAAGGGGGGCCTAGTTAGGCTGAGTCCATGTAGACCATGAGTGACCTAGAGGTATCTAACCTAGAGCCCGGAGGGTTCTTAGGGTAGTCTGGGATCCCTGTCATGGGTGGAGATTTCATGGATGGGAGGAGTAGGTGGTCTGAGCGGATAACTGGTGAGTAAGGGGGGTCTGGTCAGAACCCCTTATAACTAGTTATTGCTGACTACGGGAAGAATACTCATGTAGAGTGGCTATTTCTTCCCTGTAGGAATCAGCTGGGCGCGGCGTGTGTTAGAAGGTGGTTCTGACACTCTGGGCCGCCCAGATTTTTCGCTTTTTGAGCACCTATTTGTTGAGCTTTTTACTGGGGGAGAGCCTCATAAGTTGGGACTCACCCCCAGTGAACTCATGGTGAAAGAGACTGCATGTGGGTTTTACTGGTGTCCCCCTAGCTTGACTAGGCCGCTGCGCAGCAGCTGGAGTAAGGGCACGGGGCTGGTTACGTGCAGACACATGTGTACATGCGTGTGCACACGTGTAGGGACTGAGCAGGGGAGATTCCTGGTGTGCTCAGCCAAGGAGCAGGTGCAGATAGATTGGTGTGGCAGGACTTATGCAGAATTGGGTGGTGACATGGAATAGGCTTTATGCACTGGGAAGAAACATGCCAGGGAAAGTCAGTGTGTTTTACTGTGTTTTTCACTTCATTATTCCCCTATGGGGAAGTGGAGCCCATGGGCTAGTGTCACTTTCCTAAGGCCTACAAGTTCCAGACATGCACTAAAGTCCACTGTAACAGGTGTGAGGAGAAGTATTCTGCAGAGTGCAGAGTCATATTTGTACTGCTTTTGTGTCATCCAGAAATGTTATATTTCTCTGAGTCGGCTCATAACCAGCGCCTGGCTGGGGGCTGACCCCAGCAGCCTGGATTAATGACCTTTCTTCCCAGAGCGAAGACCTTCCCTCCCAGGAGAGAAGAGGAGTGGAGCTATAGGCTAATTCATCAGCAGCTGTCACTGGGTGCCAGGCACCAAGCTGCACCAGGGCGAAGGCAGCCCTGGGGGGAAGGGGCTCTCAGAGACCATGTGGCAGGAGACCCTAGACGACACCATTTTGAACAAACCCAGAGGCCTGGGCAGGAAGGAGGGAGCAGGGGCAGTGAAGTGATGTGTCGCTGTTGGATAGGACAAACAGAGACTTCCTGCCAGCCTGCTCCCCAACTTCTTAAAAGAACTTGCACAGGAAGAGGAGCTCTCTGGGGTGTGGTCTGCTGAGGCAGAAGGTGCTGGAGCCTGGCGCAATGGGCAGTTGGAAGGAGCAACCCCCTGACTGTCCCAGGTTCCTGAACAGCGCCAGGAAAGGAGACCAGGACCAGTGCGCAGAAGCAGGGGCCTCTGCGCAGGGAGAAGAGAGGCCCAGGAGGAGACCCAGGTGGAAGGCTGGCGCAGGGAGCCAGTGAAGGTAGCTCCCTGCTGAAGGCACCCTCCTTGAGACCAGGAGGGCGAAGGAAAGTGCTCCCAGCAGCCGGGGAGCGTTGCCAGGAGCAAGAGGAGGCAAAAATGGCGCAAATCGGTACCCGGGGGGCTGAGATATGCCCCCCAGAAGGTAGGCGACCTTTGACCTCCAAGAAGACTGACAAAAAAGTGCGTGGGGCTCCGCCGCTGGTCTTAAATGTGCCCCCGGGGTGGGTCGAGTCCCGGGGGCTGCCCCCAACAGAAGCTAATGCGGGGAGCGCCGTAGCGCTCTCCGTGAAGGTGGTGAAAAGGGGCCCGGGATCCCAACTCCGGGCCCCGCTGAAGGCGGGGGGTGCCGTCGCGCCCCCCACGAAGATGAAAGTCGGTGAGCGCTGTTGAGATCCCCGTGAAGGTGCCCCCGCGGGGTGCCAGAAGCCTACCCTGGCCCCCACCGAAAACGAAGCCAGGGAGCACCATCGCGCTCCCTGTGAAAAAGGGGGAGGGGCCGGGAATCCCAGCTCCGGGCACCGTGCGAGAAGGAAGCAAGGGAGCACCGTCACGCCCCCGTGAAGATGAAGTCAGGGGAGCGCCGTCGCGCCCCCCGCGGAAATGTGCCCAGGGGGCCCGGGACCCCATCCCCGGGCCCTGAAGCAAAGCCGAGGAGCGCCGTCGCACTCCCCGTGTAGATGTCCGGCTGCGGGGTGCCAGGAGCCCACCCTGGCCCCCACCAAAGAAGAAAAGCAAAGACGGGGAGCGCCGCCGCGCTCCCCGCAAAGGTGAGAGGAGGGGCCCGGGACCCCATCTCCGGGCCCCGAAGTATGGGAAGGAGGAGGGGGAGTGCCGTCACACTCCCCCCGAGGTCCGGCGAGGTTGAGGATGTCTCCGCGTCTGCCCGCCGGAGCGGGCAGACCAGAATTTATTTATTTTATTTTTATTTTATTTGAAGAGTTTTATATAGCGCTGGCTAGACCCGGAGGTATCAGAGCGCTTTACATGAGGTAAGACAAGAACAGTGTTACATGGTTACATCAGATTACTCGAGGGTCGCATAACATAAAGAAAAAGAACGGAGATTACAACATTACATCAGTTATTAGAGCATAGAACAACATAGTACCCAGTCAAATAGAGCATAGAAGGTGGAGGGGGAAATAGAAAAGGGGATTGGGATACAGATCGGGTCAGACCGGACATGAATGATAGAATTTCAGGGGACACCAAAAGTCAGAGAGGTAAGTCAACAAACCGGTGGGGGTCCAGAAAACATAACTTCCAGTGACGGACTCCCTCACTGCGACGAATCATCTTAGAAATGGAGCGTTCCGTAGGGGGCGAAGGGTGCCTCACTGTGACCAAAAGAAGAAGAGAGGGGTGTAGGTGTCCCAGGTGGGGGCTGACTTAAGGCAAAAGTCAGTCATGTGGAACCAGGCGCTGACCAGTGATGAGAATCGATCAGGGAGTCTGTCGAAACACGCCAAGATGGAGGATCCAGGACATGGACCCCCGGAGTTCGTGAACTAAGATGGCGGGATTTCAGGAATACACAAATCCAATCAGAAAGCCAACAAGGGAACATACCCCATGGAGCAGGGCTGAGTGGAGAAGGCGGCCACAGGATCTGGCAGGAGAACGGCTGGAAATCGTCGATCTGACTCGGGTCGTCGTAAACATAACACTCGAGGCTCCAAAGGTAGCAGTGCCTCAATTAAATATGCTGAGTAGTTCGGAGAAGTCACCGCGGGCACCCAGGCAGCAGACCCTGGAAGAGGAGTGAAGCTGCGGGGTCAGGAGGGCGCTGTAACTCGGAATTGAAAAGGGAGAAACAAGCTCCGTGTTACAGGGCAGCAGCGTCGCGGGAAACTCACTGGTGCTTCGCGGGTGAAACAAGAACTCGAGCGTCCCATCCGCAGTCCGGGAATGGCGAAGCGGGGTGCGAAGCAAGAGGTCCAGCAGCAGGACAAGCAGCAGCGGCCCAACCCAGGAAGGCAAGGGGACGGTCAGGAGGGGCGAACCTCAGTCCAGCTCACTCGATAGCCATCCGGAGAATCCGGCCGGGCATTGGCCGCGCCGAGTCTGGCTCCGTCTTCAGCAGATTCCCATTGATACATCTGAGGGAGGGGGAGGAGGGATACAACAGCGGAGAGACGAGGAAGTTCATGCCCAATGTCCGGCTGGGTAGGTGACGGCAAAGGGAATAAACCCGAGCCAGTCTCCTCTATAGCCGAGCAAGCAGCTCCACCGGGCATCGGCCATGTTGTCTCGGACTTCGCGGTCAGAACATTAATGGATGCGCTGGCTCCCGTGGCCGCACAAGGAGGTGCGGACCGAGCGGGGAGCCGGCAGGAGCAGCCGGGGGTGGGCTCCCCAGGCTGCCCTTAAGCCTGGTGATGCGGGAGGGCCCGGGTGGGACCGGGCCTCCCTGAAGCGAGAAGCGGCAGGGTGTGGGCTCCCCAAGTCGCCAACCCTTACCTGGGGGTCCGGGTGGGACCGGGCCCCCCAACGGGCCGCAGATTTCCTCACCAGGGGGTCCGGGTGGGACCGGGCCCCCCAACAGCTAAAGAGGCGGCGAAGCCGCCGGCAACTTAATCGCATCTCTCCCCTACGGAGCGGGGGAGCCGCTAATATAATATTCACGACAATGAGGAGAATTGCCCCATAATGCCTTGCAGGCCTGGACCGGCCTGCAAGGGAAAAACAGCATTTTCTCTGGTTGTGGTGGCCCCAGGAGGACAGGGTCACCACCAAGTGAGTGCAGAGGTACAGGGGGAGCTGCAGGAGAACGCTGCCTCCCCCAGCAAGAAGAAGGGAAGTCCCTCCCTAAGTCTCATGGGGACTGGAAAAGAATAACTCCTCAAGGGCTCAGCAAGCAATTTAACTCCTCTTGGGCTGGAACTTTTGTTCTACAGCTGGAGGAGGATTGAGAAGTGCGCCAAGGGATGAAGGGCTGAGTTGGGGATGTCTGGAGAAAGGCATTCCCTGGAGGCGAAGAGGTGTAATTGCACCCGTAGTGCATTTACTAATGTTATTTCTTTTCGAGTGACTGAAGGTCACATGTGTAATGTGATGTCATAAGCAAAGTGGGGTTATGTTGCCAGACATTCCTGCTAGGGTGCCTGGCTGTATGTACTTAATCCTGTGATTTCATCTGTGATGCCTCTTAGGGGCTTTAATTGCAATGCATTATATTGATCAACTAAGGTGATGAGTACTGTCATTCTAAAGTGCTACTTAAACATGTATTCTTGCTGCTGCGCTTAAGTGAAGAACAACCCAGACTGTTAACCCTGAAGATGTTAGGGTGCATACTGTATGGTCAATATGAGATGCTCAGTCCGGGTTATGTGTCACTGGGGCAGGTGAACCTATTTTTAATGCTTGCTGAGATGATAGGGTGGGGGTGCCACTAGGATGGTGCCAGTTGGCTAGGCCCTCGCTCCAAGTTGTGTCAACCCACTGCATTAGGGGGCAAGATGACGTGCAGGCATAGGAGTGGTGGTACTAGACCCCACCCCCCTGCGGGAGGGGTGGAGATGTTATGCAATGTCACAAAATAATTCCAACAGCTTATGTATATTTGTAAATTGGTGCATAGTATTGAGTAGTGTGTGTGTTTAATAAATGTACTCTTACTTTTATAAAGCAAAGTACAGACTGGACAATCAATTATTGAATGTTATTGCTGCGCACCTGTAATGGCGATTACTAGCCCACACCACCTCCCTTGAGTAAGCCTCAGACTGCTCTGCAACGCTACCCTCTGAGAGTCAGGCGCTACAGTTGGGTGTTTTGGTTCCCAGTGAAGGACAAATGTAGTCATGTTATTTGTGCAGGCCTCACAAATACTGCCTCGTTTTCCAACAGTTACTTATTAGTTGGTAATTTTTTAGTGGTCTGCGTGATGCATCCTCTGTCACGTCACGTGCTGCTGAGTGCTGCTTACCCCCATCCTTAGTAGAACCTTTTGTAGTTTGTTTAGTGAGTGGTAATAGGCTTATTATCACTAGCAGAACATCAGCAGCAACCAAGCAACAATTTGGTGTATGCAAAAATGTATGCATGTGTCCTCCATCTATGCATTTTTGAGGACTAAAATAAATGGAAATGCAGACTTAGTGAACAATTGGCCCGTCTGGGATAGGTGGGCTAGGTCAGGTGGTACTTAGGCTTAGTTAGTATTCTAGAATCAGAATGGAGCACTGGATTAGTGTTCATAAATAATAACTAGATGGTATGCGAATCCCGCAATACTTGTCGACCAGATTAGATGGGTCAATTTTATTGCAATTGTTGTTTCCACAAATGTTTTTTTGAGCGTTTAAAAAATATTTTATTTGTTTCACACCAATCATCCATGTTTGTCTCTTTCTTTCTTACATCTTTCATGATCAGCAGCCAGGGGCAAGAAGACGGGGTCGTCGGATTCGGCGGGAGCAGCTGATGGCCAGGACTGCTCCTCTACCGAGGGCTCTGCTGCTGGCCCCAGTAAGTCCTCCTGTTGTTAATATTAATAATTATACTTCCCTAACTTTTACTGCACCTTATTTTTTCCGAACGGTTTCCTAATTCTATTATTTTTTTTAAATCTTCTTCGATCTAGACTATCTGTTTCTAAATTCTTGTTATCCCTGCTGCCTCTGCTATGACTCTCTGTACTATACTATTAGTCTTTCTGTAGCTAAACTTGCCCAGTTGGCCACTCTTTATTTAAAAGGTTTTAAATAAAACTCAGATTCACCAATAGCTCTAGCCACTGAGTCCAGTCCTTTGGGTTCACCTCTTCTAGTATTCTTAATCTTGAGGCTTTTTGACAATTCCCACCAACAAAATGCCCAACCAGATATTGTACTATTTTTGATAGGATAGGACATACTACTACTGTTGTAGGGATTCTGCACATACAGAACTATGCACAAGAAAATAGGACATTGGTGATGGGAGGTTGGATCTTCCTCACACCTCAGAACCTACAATCCCCTGACCGACTAGCTATAGTGTCTCATTAGCTCCCCGAACCCCCCGAAGATACCCAATGATTAGACAACCCAGAACATAACACCCCCGACCTCTCAGAGTCGTGGAAGCAAAGCACACCCTTTCGCTCACTCACTCGTGTAAGTCCACACCAAATACCACAGAGTCTATGTAAGTTTAAAAGGTTTATTTTCAACTAACAAGCTCTATAATGCAGTATACGAGCCAGCACCAACAGCAAAATGTATAAGATTAAAACAATAAACATTGTTACAACTACAAGTCCATAGAAGACAAAAGGGGAAATCATGATAACTGAACAGTGGTGGAAGAACCACCCTCCCCTTGGTAGGAATATAGTTTATATAACATTATAAATGAAGATCTCTGAGCGAATTCTGGGTGACCCCTCACCTTAGAACCTAGAAGTACTGGTTACATCATAAGCTCTGCAAAGCTCTGGTTCGTAGAAGGGAATCTTCCACCTGTTATGAGAAAAATGGTGCGCGTTAGTATAATGCAAGCATTTCTCAGTCGTGCCAAAAAGTGTAGCATGTTATGGCTAAGCAATACGGACTGACCAGAACTCCATAACAAAGTGGCTTGTTTTTCGACCTTGTACGCAGCGCTCAGACTGTAGCAGTATGAGCTCATGTGGGCTCGAAGGCGTCTTACACAACAAGCTGCGAGGTAACATGCGCAAAAATAAAAGACACGAAGCTAAAATGGTTGCATGGCTCAGGCTAACTTAGCAAAGACTAGAATGACCCTAGGGATCACATAACACTAATAGTGTCTACTCTACTCTAGTACCCGATTTGTACTAGTGATGTATGTTGTATATGTATGTATTAACTTTTTTTTCAATCTTGCTAGTGAAAAATAATAAGTAGGGGGAGGTCACTATGGCATCTAAAAAATGTGTAATGTTTTTTCTAGGCGTACTACCGACCACCAGTGCTGGGGCCAGCAGCGATGGCAACGCGGCCATTTCGGAGGGAGCAGGAGATGCGGCTACTGCAGGAGCTGCAGGGGGTGAGCCAGCATCAGTGGCGGGCGGTGGTAAGTTATATTCCTTACTTATTGACATTACACTCGCTGCAAGGGTGTACACTGTACTGTTGAGACTTAGTAAATAAGAAGTTGTTGTGAACAACGGTTGAAGAAGACACCCTTTACTTAGCATTAGCAATAGCATTAGCGGCAGGAGTTGAGTAACCAATGGCCTCTTCTATCTGACTTCAACTCAGCTGTGAAAGTTTTATGGAGAAGACTAAAAGTCAGATCAGATGACCTTGATGGATGTGTTGAACGAAAAGGGAAAGAAGGGTGGAAGGAGAAAGGACGGGCAAGATGTAATATTTATGACTGGCAGAGAAGGATACTTGGGATGCATGCATAGGTGGCTGATAGGAATCAGATGCATGGGTGGTTGAAGGATGGGTGGAAGGTGAAAGAAAAGATGCCTGCCTGGGTTGGTGAAACTGTATGGGTGGATAGCAAGAATCCTCAGTGGTGTTTGGGTCAAACTCAAAGCCAAGGCAAGCAAGGAAGGAAGGACGCATGGGTGGTGGTTTAAAAAAAAAGAATAAATGTTTGTTGTTGGTAAAACAAACTAAGGTTTGTTGAGAGATTAAGAAGAATGATAGACGTTTACTTTGAATGGATGGATGCCTGGATGGTATTCATCATAGATAGCATAGGTGGAGACTGTCACTGGATGAAGAGTCTTAGTTTGAAGAGAATGTAAAAGAAACCGCATCAGAGTAGCAAAGCTGAGGAGAATATAAGTTGTATTTTCAGAATACTCCCTTGACTCACAGTAGTTTGCAAGCACAGCATATATATTATGTATGTATGTAGTTATCATGCGCCTTCCTCCGACTCCGAGGACCACTCCCTACCTATGTTAATTTATTTTCGACTGTGTCAGCCAGCCTGCCATGGGTGGCCTATCGGCTGGTTACACAATCAATCAAAACAAAGTACCTCATGTTGTCCCATATATAAGCAATGATCATTGGATCAGATATCATCTGCCTTTTTGTAGTAGTCAGGGCAGGGTGAAAGTGAAATTGAGCAGTTGCCCTTGATGTAACAGAGTATGACAAGTGCCACCCGTAATAGAAAAATACGAGTTTCCCCACCTGCAGACAGTAGTAAATAAAACTAACGCGAGTCTGCATCATGACTCAAGTATGTTTGTCATGGGCGCAAGCTGACTGAGCTGGCATGCCGGCTACAACACGGTTACGTAATTTTGCTAAACAAGAGAGAAGAAGAAGACTGGTGTACTGTGTACTCGAGTCCATAGTGCTAGTATAATGCCTGAAACTCCCACAAATGTTAGAGCCTGAGGAAGTGGGAGGATAGATACATACCACAAATGTTATGTACTGTGCTTGCTAGTGCTACTGTTCCACTATGTGTTGAATTAATTTTGTGTTACTGATTTGCTAAGAGTATTGGTTACAAATAGTCTTTTTTTCTTTCTTGATATAGCTCCTCCTTCCCAAGCAAAACCAACCAGGAAGGAGTTGGCAGCCATGGCCCGGCGCCGGAAGCTGGAGGCCATCTGCAAAGAATACCGGCAGCTGGTGGTTCTGGCGGAGGAGGAGGCGGAGGCAGCAGCTGCAGCCTCCTCCAATGCCACGGGCCCCAGCCAGGCCCCTCCAGTGGTACAGCGCCGCGGTCAGGCAGCCGCCCGCCGCCGCACTTCAACATCCAGCACTGCTGCCCCCCCCTGTGGATGCAACTGCAGGGCATATGCGCGCTGCATGCTCCTCTGAAATGCGCGCCCAGAGTAGCAGTAAGAGGAGGTGAAGAAAAAGATCAAGGTCCTGGAGAAGGAAATCAGAAGAGCCCGCCGATAATTTTAAGACCCTGTTGGATTGCCCCTTTTTTAATCCTTTTTTTGGTGGGTGGGAATTGGGCGTTGGGGTTTATTATTTATTATGGACATTGGTTGGACTTTCTAGTATTGGACATTGGTTGGGGTTAGGGAGAGGGGTGGGTCGGGTGTTGTGGGATTTTTACATAGTTTATTTTTGTTAGGGTATTAAATTATATTTATACTTAAACATAGCATACGTTGTTAATGTTTTGTGGGGGGGGTTACTGTTTTACGTCACATGGTTTCCTTGCTGCTGCAGGGCCGCAGCCAGTGTTTGATTTAAATAATCTGCCGATTTTGTAACACACAAACAGATAGATGCGGTACCGCTCACTGAGTGACTTGTCCTACTAGTACTGTCAGTCTCTCCTCCTAGTCCATTATTATACCTCCCCCAAACTTCTTATCTTACCTGTGATTGATGTTTAAGTTAGGCACAGCGATGGCTGCATGGCGATGATGGTTTGGTTTCCCAAGAGAATGGAGATGCCATGGTTGTGGTGGTAGTAGTAGACACTGGCAGTAGCATTTGCAGAAAAAGAAAATGAGACAGTCAGTCACATGAGAGAGACTCTGGGAGGAGTAGTAGAACGAAGTAAATAAAATAAAACATAATGGTGGTGGGGATAGCCTAGTACAACAAGTTACAAACTGAAGTTGTGTCGAGTCACTCGACACAAGCGTAACCTTTAGTGCTGTGTAGGAGGATGTTGATGAATCCAATCAATGTCGGAAATTAATTATGATGGATTAGGTTCCTTTGGAAAATAAATTGACTTGCAAATATACTGAGCATGGGTGGGCAAGCAGAAGAAGATCCTCGCCCTGCCCTGAAATTGAATTAGTGTTGCTTTCACCACATCCGCCCCAGCAAGCGTGTGATCAATTATTGGTGTACAATTAATTTAGTCACACCTCAATATAAATCACACAGCCCGGGGGAAGAGGGTTAGGGTTTGATGTATGGTTGGGAAGGGGGGTTTGGGGAAAGGTTTGACAAAGAAAAACACTACGCATGGACAAACAACAAAATACAATCTTGGCAGACGACCATATCCACAAATCTGTTAAGGGAGAAAAAGCAAATGCATGCATGATGATGATGATGACTTGATGGTTAATGATAAGTAGTACTTACTAACTAGACTAGTAGACAGTACAGGGCAGCAGTATATTATTAATTATTATGCAATTTACCATGCCTGTCTGCCCTCAGAGAGACCCAAATTACATAAATTTTTACTTCTGTTGTACCGGGCTTACTTTTTAAAGCTAGGAAAGAAAATTAAAAAATAGCTGTAGGGATCAATTATAAGCAGAGAGCAAACAACAACAACACACAGTCTTAACAATTGAAGAGAAAAAATGATAAGTAGTACTTACTAACTACTACTAGACAATTAGACCTTACAGGGCAGCAGTATATCATGCAATTTGCCTTGCCTGTCTGCCCTCAGAGAGACCCAAATTACATAGAGTTTCTGTTCTGTTGTGCCGGGCTTACTTTTTAAAGATAGCAAAGAAAATTAAAAAATAGCTGTAGGGATGAATTATAAGCAGAGAGCAAACATAATAACAACAACACACAGTCGTAATGTTTGAAGATAAAAAATGAATCAAATTATTTAAAAGATGATGAATGTTGATACTGTTACTGTATGTTATACTGGTCAAATTGGGGAGTTGCATCTCGGCATTCCTCTTGGTCCTCCCTTCCATGGACGCTCCGTTCATCAATCTTGGGTGCCGCCACTGCCTGCCTGGTGGATGCGGATTGGTAAGGTAAGTGTGAGTTGTTTTTCCCAGTATAGCACAGGGTAAGGGCCGGCCTGTATTTGTAGATGGAAAAACAAAAGGGATATTGAAAAATCAAGGAGAAAAAAAATGCATAAATTACGGTGGAGTGCAACAAGAACACTTTCAGAGGTGGCATGGATACATCATGTCTACTCTGTTTCCAGCATTAACCTACAGCAACAAGAGGACAGAGCAGGCCCACGGCACCCGTGACCCAACCTCCATTTAGCTTATATTTTGACAGAGACAGACAAAGTACATATACAGCAACATAGCATTTTCCAAATTAAGTGACTAAATCAATGCACCGCTGTCAGTCATACCACTACACTCGACTCCACCACTACACAGATATGTAGGTCTGCTGTGGTTGTTGTTGACTTGTTTACCTTTTCTGCCACTCATGAAGCCCCCTGAGTTATTCCATCAATCTGCTCCGATCCTACTGAGTGACTGCGAAGATATTATGTCACTGTGGTCATCAATCATCATGGTGTTGTCCAACTCAGTGTGCAGTGCAGTGTACATAGTGAGTCCAGATTCCATATTCAAAAATGCAATGGATCGGCCTGCAGTAGAAGTACAATTTTGTTATTAAACAACAAGAAGGGAAACATTGACTTGAGTTACTTTTAGTGTGTAGATTAAATAATAATAGAGTACACAATGAATTCACTTCATGCACAACAAACAACAACACAAACACCAATCACTCTCAGAGTCAGCGTCCAATGCATGCTATCATTCATTACCTGTTCCTTCTCATCTTAAGTTAAGGGGCAGCCTCTCTCGGCTCGGAAAGGAGGATAGCTATAGTAGTCATCATGTTCCACTTCATTTGGAGGGACTCGACGAGGCAACATTTTCTTGCTTGTACTTTTATTATTCAACATCCAATCATCATCTGGCTCGAGGGAAATGGATTTAGGGCGAGTCAGGAGGATGGAGGAGCAGGACTCGGAGTAGTGGACTTCAGTATGCAGACAGCTTCACCTCCAATATGGCAATAAAAAGACTAGAAGACGGTGGTGATGGATTTGTTGTGATTCGAAAATTCGAACCAGAAAGCAGACACACACAAATAAAAGTAAATAAGGAAGGAAGAAAGTAAGAAGCTCAAGCCTAGTTGTCAGGGAAGTATAGCTCGTCCTCAAACTCTGGGGGTTCAACCAGAAGTAGGTAATCATCTAACACACTACTTGCATCACCTAAGCCGCTGTCCTCATCTTCCTGCGTTGATTCATGTATTGTGTAATTCGGTGGTATAAAGTGCTGATTCATTTTAATCATGGTTAACCTCTCCACGTTTTTGGGCGAGAGACTGGTCCTTTTCACTGTTACAATGGCACCAGCAGCACTGAAAACACGTTCAGAAGAGACACTTGCGACAGGGCAAGCCAGATAGTTTATCGCCAGCCTGCTGAGCACTGGCCATTGGCCCCTTTTCCCATACCAATACCGCAATGGGTTTTGATCAATGTAGACCTCTGTTGGGTCATCCAGATAGGCCTGGACCATCCCCTCAATGTTCAGGGGTGCTACACTTTGCTTGGCCTCTTTTGTCTTTGCATCAGCACTGGACCTAGCAAGCCCTTGCTGTAAATACCAATCCTGTGCTGATTTTACTGGGGCTGATGATCCGGTTCTTGCTGTTGTCGATAGTGTTGGTGACCGCTCTGAGCCAAACGCACTGCCCTCAGGCTCTGAAGTGGAACTTGATGCCGGATGCCCTGCTGCAGTACTTGTTGTGGGTTTGAGTAGCGGGCCTTTAATTGCCAGCCGTTCATTTTCAAAGTCACTGGCTGCCTCAGCTATCCAAGTTTTGTACCGGGCAACCTCCAGTTCTGAAAAAGGAATTAATGTCTTACTGTTCAGTGCCGATTTGTACCGTGGATCCAGAATTGTGGCACAAATGTAATGTTTTTCTGACACAATCTTAGTTTGCACCCTTGTATTTTCAGCTAAGCAACGGGATAAGCTCTCCATCAACTCATATGCTTCATTTTTTTCCTACACACCTATGTACGCTTCAGACACCTCCTTCAGCTGTTGCGCTAGCATGTGCAACAATGGGATAGCTTGGCCCATAGTACAGTCCTCCTTGCTGACTCCACGTGTGAAGACCTCGAAAGGAAGAAGCATCTCTCTCAGGCATTTAACTAGGCACCATTGGTCCATCGAAAGGGTCATGCCTTTCACAGTAGCATCCCCTCTTTGCATGACATATTCATTGATTGGTTTGTACTGCTCAAACAGACGGTCAAGCATGTAATTAGTTGAGTTCCAACGTGTTGCCACCTCCTGGATGAGTGCTTTGACTGGCATTCTATAGTCACGTTGAATGATCCTCAGCTGCTTCCGGGCTTTAAAAGAATGGCTGAAATGTGTGCATATTCTTCGGCAGGTGGTCAGTAAGTTGCTGACTAAGGCTTCTTTTTTCAGAAAGTCTTGAACAATAATGTTAATGCAGTGCGCCAAACACGGGACCCTGAAATAGGCACCATCCTCCATGGCCTTAAGTACATTACTGCCATTATCCGTGGCAACAAAACCAATGTTAAGCCCTCTTGGGCGCAGCCATTCAAAGACCTTGCTGTTAAACTCTTCCAAAATATTTGCAGCAGTATGAGATTTCTCCATGGGGAACATGGCTACAGTTGCATGTTTCCGAGTAGCATTAAAAATCTCATTAGTGTCAACAACACCTGCTTCAGATATCTTTTCTCTAACCCCCACAAAAGCGATCCAGTGTGCAGTGATGCACATGTAATCAGTGGCTTGGCAACTGGTCCACATGTCTGTTGTCAGGTGGATATTGTGAACAGCACTCTGCTGCAAAGCTTGTCCAAGCAATTATAGCACATCGTGATGTAGTGCTGGAACAGCAACTCTGGCGAAATAGGACCGGCTGGGAACCTTCCATTTAGGGCAGATGGCTGACACAAATTCAAGGAAACCCACCCCTTCCACAAAAGAAAAAGGAAAAAGGTCCAGCGCTAACATTTTAGCCAGCTTCGCATTGTACAAACGTGCCGTTGAGTGGTTGCGTTCGTACTGCCCCTCCGACCTAAGCATGCTGTTAATGGTAGGCTGGATTATTTTCCTTTGTGGTGCAGCTGACTTCTTGAACCCACTTAGGCTCAACGACGCACTTTTTTTCATTGCAGTACTCTGTTGCCTTGGTGTCTTACTCTCAGCCTGACTCTTACTACGGTGCCACTGAGATGTTGCTGAGGATGTGGGCGGTACCACTACACTGCTGGGGACAGGGCTAGAAATGTCTCCCTCTTGTTCACCTTCCACCGCGATCATATCTTCTTTATCCCCACCAACAGCAATGGGTGCAGTTTTACTTTTTTGTAACCGAAGTAGGTGAGCCTCCCACTGGATCATGTGGTGTTTTTTGAGATTACTTGTTTGGCCTCCGGTACCATAGTTTGTACCAAGCTTACCCCGACTAACAGTGTGTCAACAAATTGAGCATATAGCAACGTTCTCCTCCTTACTGCTAACCGAAAAGAAGTCCCAAACTGGGGAGGTGAACTTTCTGGTGCTGCTGGAGGTGCCACTTTCAATGCCAGATGAACTGGAGGGTGGGCATTGAATTTGACTCTGTGCACTTACAGTACCACTACCTACTGAGGTGGTGGTTGAGCTGGATGTAGGTCCCTGCCGGGCCTTAGGAAATGCAAATATGGAAGCTGGAGGTGGTGTTACCTGTCTTGGTGGTATCCGTGCTACATCCCTCGCAGCGAGTTGGGATAAGGTAATAATGTTGGTCTCCATCTCCACTGGGCCGGGAGTGATGTTCATGATGACTGGCTTGTCATCATCATCCCCCTCTTCTACATCTACCTCCATAACTCTAAGGCTTTCTGGAACCTTCCTTTTCCCTAGCCTTGTCGTGTGCATCACTCTCAGACTGAGCTGGTGGCTTCCAAGTGGCATCTAGATCATCAGAAGGGGGGCTTGAAGAAGAAGTTGATGGACTAACCCTCCTTTTCCTTGCTGGGGATCTGGAAGACAATGGATCTTCTGAAAGAGTGGCTTGCTCCTCTTCGTCTGCAGGAAGCTCGATTTCCTGAACTGCCCCTACTTCGGGAGGAACAACTACTATTGTGGGCTGTTGTTGCGGCTGTTGTTGCGGCTGTTGTTCCAGCTGTTGTTGTGGCTGTTGTTGCGACTGTTGTTCCGGCTGTTGTTGCCCACTTATCTGCTGAGTTTCCGCCTGTGTTGATTGGGTACTACTTTGCGATAATGACATTTCAACATCACTGCTCGTTAGTAGACTGGCTACCTCTGCAATACTCATGGGCTTGGGCCTAGGTTGGTGGGGTGGGCCCGCTGATGCGGAGGTGCTGCTCCCAGCTTGGTCCCCGGACACCGCTGATGCAGGCGTAATTTTTTGTTTCCCAAAAAACATTGGCCGGCACACCAGTCTTGGTAAGTGGCAGTGCCACTTCCTTCTTCTGTTCCTTCTTCTCACTGGCAACTTTCTTGGTACTGGAGGACCTGGTACCTTTCTTTTGGGGCCATCTCC
This sequence comes from Calotriton arnoldi, assembly GCA_963921515.1. NCBI lineage: Eukaryota > Metazoa > Chordata > Amphibia > Caudata > Salamandridae > Calotriton > Calotriton arnoldi. The sequence continues at coordinate 18,889 of CAWUFW010022392.1, read as the reverse complement.
TTCCTTCCGATGTCAGCAGGACGCAGGTGCACAAGTTGCAGAGATGTCTGTGGTCACACGTGGACGTGCCGTGGTGCGCAGCAGGACTTCTGTCTGGCAGTACAACGGGTGAGGATGACACCTCCTCCTCTGTCTTTTTGTGCACCTAAAAGCAAAGAAGCCAGGAGAAGAACATCAGTGAAATGTTGCATTTGTTGTTGTGGTTCAATTACTACTAGTACAAACAAACAAATATAATATATAACTTAGTGTGTGGTGGACGGTCACACTTGTTAGTGTTATATTAATACATTTTATTAACAAAGTTTAAGTTATAAAAAAAAAACATAACAGTGTAGCCATTTGTGAGACTTTGACAACAAGGGCTTTCATGGTATACTGTGTACACTCAGGAAGGATAGGAAAGAAGAAGAACAAACAAATGTAATGGAAGTGGAACCTGTTTGGCATTAATTTGCTCATCACGTCATTCAGGGAGCTGCAGCAGGCAAAGGGGATGGATGGAAGCAGTAAGCCAAGAGGAACATAGGAAAGACATACAGGCATATATGGCAAAAGCAGCACACTTATAACTACCACCAGAAATGGCCACCAGCCACATGGATACTCACAGTCACAAGCAACAAGCAGGAGGCCTGGAAAACAATGAACTGAAACAGGCCTATAATAGCCAGGCAAAGGAGGCATGCTAAACAACACAGCTTTAATGCAATAAAATGCAAAAACGAAAATCCACAGGGCTAAACAAGGTGTGCAAGTTACACAACAAACACACCACACACAACAAAGGCATTTATTTAACACACACCAAAAAAGTAAAATACCCCACCAAAAACACATTTTGCAAATCAATCCAATGCCATTCATGCCCTAAATGATGTTTAAATTCAACAGAACACACAGAAACAGTTGTTTCATGCACCCATGACTACCTCTGAGCATACTGGATGAAAGGCCTGTTGGCAGACTAGGCCACAAGCTTGCAGGCCTATGGCAAAAGCACACTGCCTGGCTTCAAATGGCCACCAGCCACATGGCCAGGCCCACAACAACAACAAGAAAGCAAAGACAGACAATGCAGGCCTATGGCAAAAGCACACGGCCTGGCTTCAAAATGGCCACCAGCCACATGGCCAGGCACACAACAACAAGAAGCCTACGCCAAAAAGGAACAAAGGAAACACATGCAGGCCTATATGGCAAAAGCTGCACACTTATAACTACCACCACAAAATGGCCACCAGCCACATGGACACTCACAGTCACAAGCAGGAGGCCTGAAAAACAATGAACTGAAACAGGCCTATAATAGCCAGGCAAAGGAGGCATGCTAAACAACACAGCTTTAATGCAATAAAATGCAAAAATCCACAGGGCTAAACAAGCTGTGCAAGTTACACAACAAACACACCACACACAACAAAGGCATTTATTTAACACACACCAAAAGAGTGAAATACCCCACCAAAAACATATTTTGGAATTCAATCCAATACCATCCATGCCCTAAATGATGTTTAAATTCAACAGAACACACAGAAACAGTTGTTTCATGCACCCATGACTACCTCTGAGCCTACTGGATGAAAGGCCTGTTGGCAGACTAGGCCACAAGCTTGCAGGCCTATGGCAAAAGCACACTGCCTGGCTTCAAAATGGCCACCAGCCACATGGCCATGCCCACAACAACAACAAGAAAGCGAAGACAGACAATGCAGGTCTATGGCAAAAGCACACTGCCTGGCTTCAAAATGGCCGCCAGCCACATGGCCAGGCCTACAACAACAAGATGCCTAGGCCATAAAGGAACAAAGGAAACACATGCAGGCCTATATGGCAAAAGCAGCACACTTATAACTACCACCACAAAATGCCCACCAGCCACATGGACACTCACAGTCACAAGCAGGTGGCCTGGAAAACAATGAACTGAAACAGGCCTATAATAGCCAGGCAAAGGAGGCATGCTAAACAACACAGCTTTAATGCAAAAATGCAAAAACAAAAATCCACAGGGCTAAACAAGGTGTGCAAGTTACACAACAAACACACCACACATACACACACACACAACAAAGGCATTTATTTAACCCACACCCAAAAACTGAAATACCCCAAAAAATACACATTTTGCAATTCAATCCAATGCCATCCATGCCCTAAATGATGTTTCAAATAAATTCAACACACACCAAAGGAACAGTTGTTTCATCATGCACCCATGACTAGCTCTGGGCCTACTGGCTACTCACAATAAAAAAAAATTAAAATGAAGAAAAGTACCAAAATTGTAGTTGCAGCAACTGCAATGCCCCAATCAAACAAACAACACCAACTTACTTGTAAAATCTCAAATCCAAAGTCCTCAAATCCAATGATATATGATGCAGCAGACACAAAGAGTGATCCTTCCAGCTCCAAATCCAAATGAAAGTGAACAGGACATGGACAAAGCACTAGGAGGAGCCTGCTGGACAGGAACAGGAAGTTGGAGACTCTGGGGCACTTCCTTCCTCCCCAAAAAAAAGTTTTTAAAAAAAAGAACTCCTTGCACCAAAAAGTACAGCCAAATGTCAATATGAGGAGTTTTTTTCATCCAAATCATCATTTTCGAAGGTTTAATGCTGCTCCAGATATTATTCTTCTCCAGATTGAAAGTTTTGCGTGTTCGGCATCGCGAGCTTCACCAAACTTCCGCCGGATATCCGATGGCGCGTCCGAATGACGTGTTCGCGATCGCACACTCTTGCGATGTCCGATGGCACGTCCAAAATGACGTGTTCGCGATCGCACACTCTCGCGGAATCGCGCGGCCGGCTACCAAAATCTCGTGGCGCACGCGAACGGAAAGGAAAACTCGTCGGCGAACGCAAGGATCCCGGTAAGTCGCTACCGTGCGCGCGAAAACGCATTTTTAAAGCACGAACAAGGAAAAAATTCCGCTACGCCGCGGATCGCGGAATCTTCGGCAATTCCGCGTTCTCCGCGGAACTGCCAAAATTCCGCAAATTCCGCAAGCGGAGCGGAATTTACCGCCCAGGGTTAGCAATAACATGTAGCCTTTTGGGAATCTTATACCTGGCCCTAGTATCTTCCCATTAATATGTGAGTAAGAGTGAATATATGGCTGTAGAATAGTAAACAGCTGCACCTAGACGCAAAAAATGTAATCATTTTTAGCAGTAGTCACTTCAGGTGAACTTAAAGGAGCATTTGTGGAGTAAGTGACAGCTCCATAACGGCCCCTCAAGTTTCTGCGTCTAGGCTCTTGGAGTAAAGGCGTGGCATTCTGTGACATGTCTTCCAAATTAACTTCAAACATTCTCTTTGATGGCTATTGGGGTGTTAGAAATTTGACTTAGTGCTATTAGGGTGCAAATTGCATTAAGCCACATTTAGTACTAACTAGCATAAGGATATGGGTGCCAATTGTGTTCACTCCTTGATTGCAGTTATACCTGGTGGTAACTGCTTATTTAAATTTGCACTAGGCATAATAATACATAATTTCAGCTGCTTAGACAGCAGTCAGGTAAATGGTGGACCTCTGTTATATGCATGTTTACTGGCTATACTGTGCACACTGTCTGCTATTTAACCAGCCACAAGGTGAAACATTTATTTTTTTGTTTATTTGCATGTCTGCTGGCCAAACAGTGCATAGTTTCTTTTATATAGTCAGCGGTCAGGTAAATAATGAAGTTTTTTTAGCTACTTAATGGCTGTTGGCCAAATTGTACATAATGGGTCTTATTACATGAACTGATTTATCAAAATGACTTGCATGTGGCTATGCCAATTTTAAATTCCATGGATGTGCCGTATTTATAGTATGGCACACCATGGCGTAAGGTACAGGCACCGTCAAAAAAGCCTGATGCTTCCGTGGAAATGATGTTGCAGTGGAAACTGATGCATCTGGAGCAAAAGTGACGTAAGGCTGGTTAGCAGCACGTAAAGCAATGCTAACCACCTAAGCATCAAAAAACATATAAAAAATGACGCTTTTGAAAAAGAAAAGTGGCACACTTCATAGAAGGCAGCCATAGAGTGCAGAGAAGAAAGCAGCAGTCAGGACAACAACCCCAACAACCCCAGCACCAGCCAGGATGTCCAGACAGACTCCCAGAGGAAGAGGAAGTACAATTTCATTGAGGAGGAGAATGACCTTTTGATCACTGAGGTGACAGAGCACCAACATCAGCTCTTTGTCATCACAAAATTGCCATTATGAAAGAAAGAGGCTGTTAAACCTGGCATCTTTGGTGTGATTTCCCTTGTCTTTGCTTCTGACCTGTGTTTTGACTGTATGCTGCATTTTCTTTTTGCTGGTATTAGGACTCTGGGCAATTTACCACTGCTGACCAGTGCTATAGGGCAAGTGCTCTATGTGTAATTGTATTGGTGATTGATTTATCAATGATTGGCATATTTGACTTCCTAGTAAGTCACTAGTAAAGTGCACCCGGTGTTCCAAGGGCCTGTGAATCAAATGCTACTAGCAGGCTTGCAGCACTGATTGTGCCACCCACATGAGTAGCCCAGCAAACTGAGGGCCTGGTTAGCAGCAAGAAAGGCTGATGGGCCCACAGAGAAAGGAAATGTTGATGTGGAGGAGAAGGAACTGACCCTGCATAAGGATTTTGTGAATCAGGATCTACTTGGAAGAAAGGCACCTTCCAGGGCAAACAGCAGTGTTTCTTCCAGAGGTCTGTCCCCAGAGGAGGTGGACAACAGACAGGAGGCTAAGAGACATCAGTTGGAAATGGAAAAGCTCAAGATGGAGCATGAGAGGGAGATGCAAAATGATAAAAAGTAGTAGAGGAGATAAAAATGATGCTAGCTCAGAAGTTGAGCTTAAAGGAGCTGTTTTTGAAGGCCAAGTCTACCACAGGTGATGGCAGCATTGCATCCGTGCAGTTAGGGAAAATGGTGCACATTCCTAAGAATGTAGGGAAAGAGTATACCAAGGGAGATGATATCCACAGGTGGTTTCAGGGATATGAGGCTGCTCTCCACATGAATTGGGTCCCTGAGAGATATTGGGGGGCAGGATTTTGGAATCACTTCACAGTGGAGGGGATGGACACATTGGGGCCGATTCCGATCTCGGCCGGTAGGGCACCGAATCGGATTCGGCTTAACCGGATCCGATTCGGAGCCCTATTTCCCGACTGAGTCGTACGTGCTTCCGGGCGAGCGAGTACGATGCGTGCGCTCGCGAAATCTCCGACCGACTCGTTCGCAGGACCCGACCGCTCCGACCGACTCGCACGGGGACGAAGCGCACCTCGCAATGGAGACGTTCCCCGGCCGGGTAAGTAAGATGCGCACCTCGACCGCTCCGACCAACTCGCGCAGCCCGGCTCCAAGGAGCTGTCGGAGCCGCACTTTGGGGGTCCGTGTCGGACCCCCCTGGAAGCATAGGCGTGCGAGTCGCACACAGGGGGGACACATGGGTCCCCCCTACACGTGCATGTATGGTGTGACCCGCATCGACGCGAACACGCTGTAGGGGGCGCCCTTGTTCGCGTCGTGCCCATTGAGTCAATGGGAGCCCGTGTACGCGTCGTACGACTGGCTCCCATTGACTTCAATGGGAGTCCAACCGAATCAAGTCCGATAGCATACGTGCACATCGTACTCGTTCGGTCGGACTGCTAGGGTCCGATTCGGTCGGAAATCTCTCCGGGTCCGGCTCGGTCGGGGAGATTTCCGGCCCGAATCGGAATCGGCCCCATTGTTGGCCTTAGGGAAGGGGCATGACCTCACCTACACTGAAATGAAGGACGCCCTTCTCACCTGGTATGGTCTTACCCCAGATAAGTACAGGGAACAGTTTAAGCAGAGCAAGAAACTTGATTCACAAACATGGCTGGAATGTGTAGATTCGTTTTGCAGAGCACTGGATGGTTGGGTAAAGGGCAATGAGGTAACAGATTATATGGGGCTGTACAATTTGATTGTGGGGGAGCAGTTGTCTAGTCTATGTTTTCCAGAGCTTTGCCATCACTTGATGGACAACAGGCTTACTGACTCCAGGAAGCTTGCTCAGGAGGTGGACCACTGGGTGAGTACCAGGAGCCATAAGAAGTTGTACGGGGGAGACTTCACCAAATGTAGGCAGGGTCCCCAGCAGCAGAACGGGAGGGACAAGAGTAAAAATAGTGAGTTCTCTAAAGGGCCCCAAAATAATTCCCAAGGTAAGAATTCCCAGCCCCCATAGAGTAGAAGAACAGTGTTTTCACACCAGGAAAGCCTGGAGGGAAGGAATCCCTGATGTGCTTTGACTGTGACCAGACAGGGCACTTTAAAGGGAATCCCAAGTGTTGCAAGCGGGCACAACCCCCATCAGAGGTCAGACACCGGGGATGGTCAGTGTAGGGCTTGGGGAGAAGTTGGTCCCAGATGGGCATGGGGAACCAGCTGAGATGACCGTTGTCTCACTAGGGGACAGTGATATGTTCCAGAGAACCCTCATGCCTGATAACACTAAAGAATACAGGCAGTGAGTGACCATCAATGGATATAGGGTAGAGGCTCTGAGAGACACAGGAGCCACTGTGACTACTGTCAGTTGTCATCCGGTGTCGGAAAAGCAAGTGGTCCCTGAAGTGCTTCAATAGAAGTTGCAATAGACAACAGCGAGCGCTTTTGTAAAGTGGCCCCGGTTCCCTTTGAGTGGGGGGAGTCTCAGGTCCTTTAAGGGTAGCTGTGAGCCCATCCATGCCTGTTGATTGTCTGCTGGGAGAAGACCTGGAACACACCGCCTATAGGGAGGTGAAATGCAGGTCCCACTTGGAGATGTTGGGATTCCTGAGTGAGCATGCATGACCACATGGTGCTTGGCAGCCCAGGGTGATCAGAAGGACCTGGAGTCTTAAAGAGTGTCCGAGGTGTCTGCCAAGAAGAGGAAGGGCAAGGGGTGCAGGAAACCCGCTCCAGAAATTCCCTCAGTCCAGGAGGAGGCTGAACCTGAGGGGGACAGCCCAGAACCTGTACGAAAGACGTTGCCAGACTGGGGTACCTGCATGAGCTGACTCATTGGCAGCAGAAAGAATGTCCCACCAGGGAGGAATTCTGCACTGCACAGAACAGAAAGAGTGCCCTACTCTTGTGGGTCTACTGCAGCAGGCAGAGGACCAGGCAGCTGGCAAAGAGGCTATATCTCACCTGAACTATTGGGAGAAGAGTTTCCTATATAGCGAACCTAAGGTTGCTGAGCCTGGGGCAGCACGTGTACTGGTTGTACCGCACTGCTTCAGAGCCTTCCTACTGGGTTTGGCTCATGATGTGCCTCTGGCAGGACATTTGCGACAGAGCAATACCTTTGACAGGCTTTTCAACCACTTTTACTGGCCCCAAATGAGAAAACACTCAGATACATTCTGTAGGTCCTTCCAGACTTGCCAAGCGAGTGGGAAGAGTGGATGAAGATGCAAGGCTCCTCTGCACACATTCTCTGCACCCCTTTCGAGTGGGTGGGCATCGACGTTGTGTGGCCTCTGGATCCCAAGACAGCTATGGGCAACAGGTTCATCCTGGTCTTGGTGGACCATGCCACCCGGTACCCGGAAGCTATCCCTTTGAGAATGGTGACAGTGCCTGTCATGGCCCAGGCACTGATGGGTATCTTTACCTGCATGGGTTTCCCCAAGGAGGTGATATCTGACCGGGGTACCAATTTCGAATCACTGACAAAATCTCGAAAGACATATTATCGAGCTACAATTATATCGATACAAAATTATCGACAACATTAATATCGACATCATATACCTATTTAAAACATTACAAAAATATCGAGGATACAATATCGAAGTACATAAATATCTATTTCACAAATATCGCTAACATACTTATCGAAATTCAAAAATATCGACCTTCATTAAAATACATTAAATAGGTTAAAAATATCGTACACAAAAATATCGACAACACTAATATCGTAAAATTAAATATATCGACTATATTAAACTCTAATAAATATAAAAATCAAACGACATATAAATGATTAATTTACTAAAAACACAATACTAAATTAATAAAGCACAATAACTATTTTACTAAATTTAAAAATCAATTAACACAGCAATAACATTACTAAAATATTATTAAAAATACTAAGGGGCCCATTACGATACCCGGCGTAAATAAATCCGCCAGGCATAGAAGCGGCAAAAATCCGCCCGCACACACCGTCTGAACACCGACCACGCCATTACGATTACACAAACCGAAAACCGCCATCGGCGGAAAAATCACACAAAATACCGCCCGCCATCGTCCGAGTCGGAGTCAAACCGCCCGCCACGGACGGAAACACGCACGACAACACAAAACCGCCCGCCCTCACGGCCGACACACCGCACGTGAAATTACGATCGCACCGCCATGAGCGCGGGAAAACTACAAATATACCGCCCGCCAGCGCAAACAACGCCGATGAGAATCGACACGGCAGAAGCCATGGCGCCCACGTCCCTGCACAGAAACCATCCGCTCACAAAACCAATAGCACACAACATGGCCAACAAGTCCACACAGCAAGGCACGCACAAATACACAAGCACAGTACACATCCCGAAAACACCCCCGGACAAACAAAAACTACAAAGGCCAGAACCCCAGACACAACACACCTGAAAACAACAGACCATGAGGACACACCCACATAGGTAAGTACAAAAGCAGCACTCCCACAGACCACAACCCCTTGCAACATTGCAAACCAGAGAGGAGAGGAGAGGACACAGTGACACAGCAAGGACAACAGCACACCACAGAAACGCACACATCACAACCACCACCACCACCACCACCACCACTAAACACCGGCACCACAAACCCCCTGCACATTACACAACACACACCGCACCAGCACCACAAACACCATGGCACCACAAAGAATGCCCAAGTTCACGCCCATTGAGCTGACGGTCATGGTCGACAAGATCATCAAGGTGCACCCACAAATCTATGGGAACATGGTCCAACACACACCACTAGCCACCAGAAACAGAATGTGGAACCGGATCGTAGACCAGGTCAATGCAGTCGGGACCCTGCCCAGGAACAGAGTCGAAATTAACAAACGGTGGAATGACGTCAAGAGCCTGGTCAAGAAGAAGGAGGGCAAAAACAGAGAGCTGGCTGCCGTCACTGGCGGAGGGAATCCCGCGCTCTTCAAGACCTTCAAAGCGTGGGAGGAGAAGGTGCGAGTCATCATCCATCCCGAGATCCTCGCCGGATTAGCAGGGGGAGTGGAGGCTGGTAAGTACAAACTAATGTATACCAGCACACCGCTATGTACTCACATGCACTACCACCATGCCACAGCTCCCAGGGACAAACACCCCCATGTCCAGCACACAATACACAACACACACATGCAACAGACACCACCACACACAGCCCAAACAGAACAACTGTAAGATGCGTGGGGACATGTGTACATTCAGCCAGCCACGTAACCACCAACAGGTCCCCAAATATGCCAGAAGCGCCACAACGAGCACCCACCACACCCATGTGTCCGCCACAGCTGCACAAACCGACAAGTAACAGGTAAGTGGCAGGAACACAAAGTGCAGTGGGTGGGACGGTGGACAGCCCAAGTACAACACACACCAGGCCCCTAGTCCCACAGCACAGCAAGGAGGAGCATCCCCCACACCCCACAGCCACGTGTCAGCCACCGCAGTGCACAACGACAGCCGAAAGGCAGACATCACGGTCCACAGCAATCGGTGTCAGTGGGTGTCCAGCCACCCCCACGACCCACAACACCCCTCCACCCCCACAGACCTGCAACATGGAGCACCCCCGCTTAGAGCCATGTGGCATCCAGTACAGTGCACGCACGAACAACCTGCAGGTGGGAAACTGGACAGGGCTGGATTACTGGAGGCATGAGGACCGGTACACGACCAACACATGGGACATGTCACGTAGCAGACGAACACGCAGCACCGCCCACCGTCACGAACAAGTGAACAATGTGCACACGGACATGAACAACAGACTCACACCCCACATGACCCATCACAGACATAGCAACACCCAAGGAGCCACGTCTGCATGCACAAGCCACACTGAATATAGTACCACACGGCAGCCACTGTGCAACTCATCACACACAACCGAAACACCATTGAAGTCCTGTCCATGTAGCCCCTACTGCCTGTCAACCACACACCCCACAACTACGCCTATGTAAGACAAACAACACTAGACGCAACAGAGCGGAACAACATAAATGCACACGAACACCACTGAACCCATCAAACACACAGACACACCATGCACATACAACATACCATCCATCCCATCCGTCAGCCCCAGTCTCATGAAAGGCATGTCATCCGCACAGCTGCCACACATACAGCAGTCACGCTAAGATACATGCCCATGACCAACCATGTGCCAGAAGTCAATGAAGCGCACGACACACTGTGAGCAACAACACACAACATGGGCCACACCCCCCCACGAGCACTGCAGTGATGCACATGGCACAGGGCAGCACGCACACCAAGGAGATGGGACAACTGCAATACGTTGGCTTTCACACACAACCATCACTCACTCATAACGATGCGTCCAATGCCATGTCCAGTAATCACAACAGACAGCAAATATGCAGGCCATGTCAAGCATGCACACACCTCAAACCATGCACTGTCATGCTGCCACAACACATGTCACGTTCGGCACCCATGGCTCACAGCATGTACCCCAAAAGCATATTCCCTCCCAAATGCGAATCTGGGGCATGGCCCCCATGTTGCCATATGCGTTCCTAAGCGTTCCATTTGAACCCCAAAAGCATATTCCCTCCCAAATGCGAATCTGGGGCATGGCCCCCATGTTGCCATATGCGTTCCTAAGCGTTCCATTTGAACCCCAAAAGCATATTCCCTCCCAAATGCGAATCTGGGGCATGGCCCCCATGTTGCCATATGCGTTCCTAAGCGTTCCATTTGAACCCCAAAAGCATATTCCCTCCCAAATGCGAATCTGGGGCATGGCCCCCATGTTGCCATATGCGTTCCTAAGCGTCCCATCTGAACACCAAAAGCAAAGTACAAACCAGACCCAGGATGGGCCAGGAGCCCGCATACACCAGAGTCACAATAAGTAGGGGCACAGCAACACACCCATCGGCATGGCCAATCCGTCCCATGCCACATGTGCACAGCACACAGTCCCATTGCCAAGCACACACAACTACAAATGCTACAGCCACACACACGCCTCCGGGAAACCCATGTACGAGATTGCACGAACTGTCAATGTCAGACGACAAATACATACTTCGCCAGGTGCAACACAATAACAAATCTCATTCTCTCCACAGGTGACGAACTGCCGGATGCTGGGGATGGAGACAGCAGCCAGCACAGCCAGCCCACAAGCCCCCAACGAGGACACACGGATGTGGAGGATCTCACCTCCTCTTCGGACACGGACCACCAAGCAGGCCCATCTGGTGTGGCAGGGCCCAGCCGCTCCCAGGACCCCTCCTACCCACCAACCCATCATCCAGGGCTGCTGAACATTCCCAGCCCCCTGCTGCCACTGTCGTTGCGGCCACACCCACGGTCATTGCGGCCACACCCACGGTCATTGCGGCCACTACCACTGCCGCAACCGCCACCATCGCCGCACCGACCACCACCGCCGCCACCACCACCACGTCTTCGCTGGCACCAGCCCCAGCGCAGGTGGTGGCCCGGCCGACTGGATCCACCCTGGGAGCCACAGCGAGGACCGTGGTGAGCAATGTGGCTAGTGGGCAGGCCGGTGGCAGCAGAACTGGTAGGAGGAGCAGGGTCAGGGAAACGCAAGTCTCCCCTGGGAGCCATGCCCTGCCTCAAATGGCCAGAGTCCTTGGGGCCTATGAAGAGGCCCAAGAACAATGGGTCAGGTCTGCTTCAGACACGCGGGAGGTGCTGGGGGTGCTGAGGTCCATGGACGCCCGTATAGGTCAACTCGTGGACCTCATGGGCCAGCTGGTGGTGGCGGTGAGGACACAGCCAGGGACAGCAGCTCCCCTCCGCCACCACCTGCCGGGGCGCAGGGTCGAGCAGCAGTGTCCAGTTCCCCTGCGTCCACAGCCAGTGAGCACACCTCAACCACCAGCATGTCGCAAGCAGGCACCCCCTCGCAAACGTGGAAGGGGCCGTCCGAAGTGGAAACCGATCTCCCGGGAGGACTTTGCACGCTCCAAACGCAAGTGAGGCAGCCAGCCAGCCTTCCTTGACCACCCACTGCATTGACTTGGACTACGATCCCACTCCACACAGCCATCTGGATGGCATGTGTGTGTTGGACTATGGACATAGAACCAGAGGGTACACCCTGAGCATCACGCAGCCATGACCGACAGCTCATTGTCATTGCACGCACCACTTTTGTCATCACCTTACACACAATCATATGTCACAGTTTGAAATAAATGCACCTCTTACACAAACTGCTGTTTGTGCCCTGTGTTTTATTTGTACGGAATACAACGGCCACCTTGGGCGGAAAGGCACCTGATGCGTGGCATGGCAATGGAATCCGGAGGGCCTGTAGGGACCTAGGGGTGGGAGACAGAACAGGAGCACATTCAATGAGTGTGTCACACACCCATCACACAGTACATGTCAACAACTACAAGCAATGTACACACATCGCACAGAGCAATAGGGCACAATGCCACAGCCACCAACAGTGGCATACTACCCTGGCCATGGAGCGTTGACACACAGCACGCAGTGAACAAACGGCCACCCTGACACAGCACACACACACCTGCACAGATACAGCCACATCAGCCGTCGTACATGGACACTCACCGTCAAGTGAAGTAGCGGGCGATGAGCTGCTGCCGCACATTCCCAGCTTCCTCCTCTCCGCTGTCCTCCTCACTCGAGCTGTCCTGGTCTGCGGGCTGGGGCCCTGGTTGATCTCCGTCATCCACAATGAGGGGGATCTGCTTCCGAATGGCCAGATTGTGCAGCATGCAGCACGCCACCACTATCTGGCACACCTTCTGTGGGGAGTACGCCAGTGCACCCCTGGTGCGGTCCAGGCACCTGAACCTGGACTTGAGGAGGCCAAAGGTACGCTCGACCACACGTCTGGTCCTCCCATGTGCCTCATTGTATCGATCGTCTGCTGGGGTGCGAGGATTCCTCAATGGACTGAGCAGCCATGCCCCATTCGGGTACGCAGAGTCACCTGGGTGTGAGGGACACAGAGAACCGTTGCTATTCCAACTGGACAGGGGACAGCATCGCACAACCAGCACGCTACACCACTCCACATACTCACCGACAATACAGCCACGATCCTGTTGCAGATTGGCCATCAGTCGTGGCAAGATGCTGTTGCGCATTATGTGTGCGTCATGGGCCGAGCCTGGGAACTTTGCACACACGTGGGTGATCACCATGTCCGCAAGGCACACCACTTGCACATTCAGGGAGTGCGTGTGCTTCCTGTTGCGGTACAGGTGCTCAGTGGCCTGTGGTGGAACAAGGCCAACATGTGTGCAGTCAATGGCTCCAACGACGTGTGGGATTCTGCCAAGGGCATAGAATGCACCCTTCACTGCCGCCAATTCACGAGCCCTGGGGAAGCGGATGTACCTGTTTCGGTACAGCATCATGGCTGCCAGTACATCCCTCAGCACCTTGCTGAACATGGGCTGGGACATCCCTCCTCCACTGCCCACTGTGTGCTGGAATGACCCAGTGGCGAAGAAATGCATGGCGGCCATCACCTTAGCCGTGGGGGTGACAGCAGTCGGATACACCCTGCGGGGACGGAGATGGGGTTCTAACATGGCACACAGTCGATGCAGGGTTGGCCTGTCCAGCCGAAACTTCCTAATAACCTCTGTATCATCCATGTCCACCAGCAATTGGTATGGGCGGTCAATGTTCGGTCTCCGCCTAGGGAAAATGGCAGAGGACACATGTCAAAGCAACACAACACATAGCAATTTCGCATACACATCACTGACATGACTGAGCAAGCACATGAGCCACAGCCCAGCTGTCAAGCTGGGACGGCACGGCCACAATACACTTACACAGGTCTCCCAACAATGGCAATGGCTAGTGAGACATACCACTGCCATGTGCATGCACATGGGGATCTAGGCCCCAATGACTTGCGGGGCGTGCTGATGGGGACTGACTGCATATTCGTCAAGCGGCAACGCCACGGCAACATGAATGTCTGCTGAGCATGGAACTGCTTCCGAGGCTGGATGAGTATGGCACACGACGACGACGATGTGGGCACAGGCTGAGCGGCCAAAACAAGTGGGACCGGTGGCACGAGGGGATATGAGACAGTAGTAGGTGTCAGCACTGCACCCTATGTACAGCACTGTACGGATCACACCTCCCGAAACATTGACAGGTGTCCACATTGACAGCCCCATGCCAAGACGGCTGTGTGCTTGCAGTCACACGTCACAGGTGAGAGGTTACATTGCACGTGCCAGGTGGCAGACGTACATAGTGGGAGCTGGCATGTGTGTGCATGTGTCTCCTGTTCAGGATCCACCAGATGGGCGCTGACTCTGTACTGACCATTGGACACAGCATGTTCCGTGGAAGGCTTGTGTGTGGGATGGTGGCACTGGATGTGCCTCCGTTGGGTGGGGGGCCATGCACAGGGCGGGTACGTCGATGAGTGCGCATTGTTGGTCACGGTGGGTGCACCCACTAAGATGTGTTGCCCTGTGTTCAATTCCTATGTCCGCATGATGATGGACTGTAGATGTGGGCAGACTACACATTGGTCGATGTGCTGTCTATATGCATGTGCCCTCACACCAGGCACAGCTGCCCCTGCACATGTGACCCCTGCTGGACTCGCTGCTGGGTCTGTGGAGCTGATGCACCTACTGTGCGTGGGGTGGACAGCTCTCCTCACTTCCCTCATTGCGCATGTCATGACTTTGCCGCAGGTGACATGGATCATGGAGCGCCCACATGTACGCGTGGGTAGGCTACACATGATTGTTCACTGGTCGCCACCCCCAGTCAGTGTTTCGAATGGGAAGGTTGTCGTGCTGGTGGTATATTCGATGTGGCGGATGGGCGGGCCTAGGTGCGGGCCTACATTCCGGACATGGGGGGTAGTTGGATTGGCGACTAGTTGCAGTACACACGGGACACGTCTCTTCCTTTCCACATCTGGGTCATCCCTTGTGCTCACTGACAGTGATACAGTCATCTTCGCCCCAGACCTCATGTCCTCCCCTCGCTCCCCCAATATGCATGTGCACCTGCGAGGCTAGCGCTTGCACAGGCAGCCCCAAGCTCGCACCAGGGAGGGCAAGGAGTGTATGTGTGGGTCCAGTTGCACGAGTGGGCTGTCTCAGGGTATGATGTGTTGCGGGACGCCGTCCACCTGCGTGGTGCCCCAAATGGAGACCCGGCCTGCATGGACTATGCATCACAGTCTTCGCCTTCCGGATCCGCCACCTGCGACACCCAGTGGCTGTGGCTGCCCTTGCGGCCAGGCCGCGTCCGTCTGTGACTGATGGCCCACACATTCACTCTTTGGCCTCTCTGGGGAGGGCTCGGGGTGGTGGCGCACGCGCTTGCACTTAGTCGCAATGGCATGTGGCGTGGTTGGTATGATGGGCAATGGATGGGATGGTGCGAGCCACCTCCTGTGACGTCAGTGCTGCTCGTGCTGTGGTGCATCCCCCTACACTTCCATTTGACTTGTGCCATGCTAGACGTTGAGGTTCTATTGCCTGCGTGATATGACCAGGAGGAGCGCGAGGAGACCTCTCACACACCATGCTCCACTGCCATCCCGTGCCCTGTATCGCCTGTGCGGATTGACTATGTTGGGGTTACACCTGGTCGACTGGGGCTGTGTGTGCCTTGTCAAGGGGCATGGCGGGCGCACAACAGGATCCAGCTTGTCCACAGAGGGTGGGCTGAGGTGCGCCTGGTACCGCTTTGTACGTGTGCCCGGCTGCTGTGCACACACGTGTTCACTCCCCCCGACAGGTGTCCTCTCACAATGCCCAGGGAAGCGGTGGTGTACTGTTCATGACCCCTCCCAACACGGCGTGCTCCAACTTGGCATGTGCGCATCTACCCGTCGCACCCACCCACCTGAGCACTGCGTCCATACGACTTCACACGACACATGTGTGTCTTCCACAGTAGTGCTACTCATTTGCGTTGACATCCAATACCAGTGGACTACATGGTCATGTCACGACTGCCGTGTACTTCACATACTCTCATCCTCTCTCATTCGTACTTGTGAAATGAGTCAGCGGAGACAGTTTTGGTTTCAAACATTATATTGAGTCTTCTGTCCTCTGTGATGCAGTATAGTGGACACTACTGGCAGCGGAATACATGTTGAGGATATACTGAGCATGATTGCAAATGGGATAGGGTGTGGGGTTACATGTGATTGGCTGTTGCATGTGGGATGTGGGCTTCAGAGTGACATCTGCTTGGCCAAGGCTGTGCTAATGTACATTTACGTATAGCTGCGGAGCTGCGGACTTTGACACAGACGGTATACATGTAGCCTACCAGACCGCTTGGCATCATGGGCACAGTCCATCTCAGTTCCATGTGACAGGTTTGCTGCGGTTGTTCCTCATGCACGCGTGCATGTGAGATGACATCAGGGCATGGGCTTGCGTGCATGCAGCGGCGTGCCACTTGTTGTTGCAATGTGGTGGTTACTGGACATGTCACAGTCACTGGGGTCGTGTTGTTGTTGTATGCACTTGTCGTCCATGCAAAGGTCCTGGTATGGGATTCCCGGGGCGGGGTGGGAGGGGTGCAGCACCCACAGACTCCAGGCGACCTATTCATGTCCACTGAGCGGTGTGTGTGTCCATGTGCGCTGGATCCATGTCGTGTCCTGGTTGTTCGTGCAGTTCCGTCCATGTGGGTGCGATACACAGAGCCCATGCCACTGCCTCCCACGATGCATGCGGTGTTCCTGGATGTGATGGGGAACAGTGTGCATGTCCCGGTCATATCCGATGTCATGGCGATGTCGTTGATGGTGTGGTTACAGTTGCCGGTCGTTTGGTATGGCTGTTGTGGTGGTGACTGGCCAGTCCGTGCGGAAGCTAAGCATGGGTGCGGGGTTGGACATCATAGGTCACTCGGGGAACCTGCGTTGTGGTCCGACGAATTTACAGGTTGTCAGGTATGCGATGCCGTCCAGCAGGGCTTCCATGTCATTGGTGGTGTACATGTTTGCCAGCCAATGTAGCGGATGGTGGCTGTCAAGGTGTTGTTCGTAAGTTGTCCCTTGGAGGACCATGATGGGGCATGCTGGGTGACATTCGATGTAGCTGTTCTCGATGATCCGTCGTGTGGAGGCACAGTGGTCCCATTTCAGTGCGGGTGCGATGTTGGCCACATACGCCATGCCCCCATAGGCAGAGCAGGCCCTGTCGTGTGCGTCCAGAGGGAGGAGTAGTGGTAGCAGGTCCGCCTTCAGACATTCCGGGTTGGAGAGGCATATCTCGACGGGATGCTGGTATGGACACCTCCGACAGTAGAAGACGGGCATGACGCAGCTGAACAATGTGATGCGGTAAGTCAGTCGGTAACTTACGTTTAGCAGGGACAGGAGATCGCATCCCAATGTATGGAACAGGTTGTTTTTGTACAGCTTGAGCTGTTCGGCGTAGTTGGGTAGGTGTGTTGCGGTTGCCATTTCCCAGCGGTGCGTTGTGGTGGCGTGCTCCGGCTGTGTGTGCAGTCTGCAATGTGCACGCTCCGAGGTTGCTGTGAGCTCTGTGTAGTCGTAGGGAGACAGGACTTGTGTTCTGTTTGCTTGTTTGGAGGACACGGGCCCTCTTCCCACATGCTTCTCAGACAGTTCAAGGTCAGTGATGTGTGACTCCTTCCAATTAACTTGCATGTGGCCGACATGGGGGAGTGTTTTCTTCTTCTTCCCCGTCCGTTGTGTGCTTCTGTGATATGCGCTATCTGCCCTGTGGTCGGTCCCTCGGCATGCCTGTGTTGGTCTATTCTTGGACAATGGCTGTATTCACCGGCTTCTGTCGTAGGGCTGTGGTTTCGGAGTTGGAATGGAAGGTCATTCAGTGCTGTCTGCTCTCCCTTGTGTGGGCGGCAGGCTGCCTTTCCGCTCTGCGTTGGGCCTTGTGTGTGAATGTTATTCTTGGGCCACCTGTTGTCGGTCCCCGGGCTCTTTGGTGTTCCGTTTTGTATGTCTTGTTCATATGTGCAGGGTGGTATGGGTGTTTCAGTGTGGTACTGGCGTTCCTCTTCCCGAAGGGGCCCTGCTTCTCCTAGTTGGTGTTGCCGCTGTGTGCTTCGCCATGTTTGTTACACTGGGGTGTGTCCTGCTGTTGCGTGTCTTCACTGACATGTGTGCGTCGGTTGTGTGGCGTTGGGTGTTGTCCGTGAATTGGGCATTGGGGACATGTCTGTGGCAGGCCTGTCACGTGTCATGTGCGTTCGGGGTGGGGCTGATGTGTGTGCTGCTTGGTTGTGTCCCTGTGTCTGTGTGCGACGCATGCATGGCGCTGCGGTTGGCCTCTGCGTTGTGCGCATGTGTGGCGGCGTCATCTGCGCTTGGGGCCGTGACGGGGTGGTTGGTTCCTAGTCCCAGGTGGTGTGTACACATGTGTTCCGCGATGTTACGATTTGGCCTGTGTGTCATATGTGGATGCAATGGTGGATGTGTTGTGTACACGCGCTGGTGGGCGGTTGTCCGCTTTTCCGCCCTTGCACTGTGTGCGCTGTTTGCGTGCACTTGCTGTGTGTGTGCCTACCTGCGTCTCCGCGGTACGTTGCGTCCTTGGTGGTGCATCAGCAGGAGCATGGGGAGGGCCTGCAGTGCTGGATTCATGCTC
>CAWUFW010022391.1:0-96882 GCA_963921515.1 Calotriton arnoldi | reverse complement strand
AGCTAAAGTATTCACCTTAAAGAAGTCAAGTGTCTCCTTAAGAGGATCCCAGTTAATAGGAAAAAACACCAAGGAAGAACTATTTCTTGCCAATCTTGTAGATTTTTGATTGTAGATGATGAATGACCACCCTCAGCCAGGAAGAAGGAGTCCAGCGTAGGATCTTCAGAACTTGAGAATCCAAATAAGGGTTGCAGATGAAGAAAAATAGAGCAAATATCAGGGACAAAAAGGCTTCAAAGTGAGTGATGAATGTGACAAAAAATAGGGGAATTAATGTGTCACGAGGCATACACCTCAAGGCAAAGCCTCTTTATAAATGGTCCACGCAGGAAATGAAATCAAAAGTAAATGGGTTTGCATCATCCTGTATTAGGATCTTCAGGCAACAAATACTGGGAAGGCAACCGACATGGAAAGGAACAGATTTAAGGCTAGCCACGCCTTGTCATGTAATGTGGATTTGTAGAGCGCTTCTTGTTACCCATTAGGGTATCCAGGCACTGAGTAGATGACTGTAGGCATGTGGCGAAGCTGGGCCTGAATACAGGCAGTCTGATGGCCCCGCACGTAGATTGATTAAATAGCCAGGTCTTCAGCTTCTTGCAGAATTTAAGAAGTGAGGAGGAGGACCTGATGTGTTGGGGGAGGTCATTCCAGGATTTGGCAACTTGGTAGGAGAATGATCGACCTCCCGTTCTGCTTCTGTGGATGCTGGATGTATGTGCAAGTGAGATGAGAGAAGTTGTCTGGTGGGTTGGTGGAACTGAAGCCGGTGATTGAGGTTGAACTGGGGGGGGCGTGGCTTGTGCACCGATCATGGCATAAGTGATTTAGCACAGCTCCGCGCTGCCACCTAACATCCAACATCATCCTACAGCTACACTACTGAGGAAGTGTCACCATCCTAAGAACTAGTGTCAGACAAGTATCAGCAGCACTACGGGAGACCTTCAATGTCCTGGACGCCCACAGAGACAGCTAGTGTGAGAAGCCACCCGTGACCCTGCTGTATGAGGCCCTACAGTGGAGGCGGTTGCTCACAGCAGTGTGGGACGGCAGAGTGGAGGACTGGGCAAGGTGCGGGCGGAGTGGTGCTCGGTCACGGGAGCCCCCCACGGATTTGGTGGCCTCCCCCGGTGCCTTTTCTGCCCAGCAGGCGACTCACACGGCTCGGCAGCAGAGGACGCCCGGGGCGTGCTGGCTTTGGCTGTGGGACAGGAGTGAGGACTGCATCGCGCCCAAGACGTGGGGATCAAAAGGCACAGGTGGAGGAGACAGCACCACGTTGGGCAGCTCCACGAGTGTACATCCAAATGGCAGTGTGATCAGAGCCCACAAATCATGCGGTAAGGCACACCAGTGCCGGGGGGTGACTGTTGCGGAAACGAGGCAGGCGACCAGCAGATCAGGCCACGAAGAGTCTGAGGGCCGTAAGTGATAATCGCGCCCGCTTACTGGGAGGGGACATTAGCGGTGAAGCTCTCCACTTCGATGGGAGGCGCCTGACCCAAGGCCAGGACGAGTCCCGGGAGTCCCTCTAGATTCCTTGGCCCCGTTCAAATGGTGGCAAGATTCCCTAGTAAGGCCAGACACAGACAGGTGGCATCTGAGATAGCACTTTTTGTGCACCACATGCAAATATCTACCCCGTGTTGCCGGCTTTGTCCTTGGTGGCCAATGTGGACAGCCCGGCGAGCCCATCAAGCACAGCAACAGGAGTGGAAGGGCACACGAGTGGGCCCAGGTTCCCAGGAAGCACACCAATCATGGCTGTAGCGGACAAAATAGGTCTGGGAGCCATCATTCCATGAAGTAAGGGAAGCTGTAACCTCCCCTCAGAGCAAGAACACAG
This sequence comes from Calotriton arnoldi, assembly GCA_963921515.1. Taxonomy (NCBI): domain Eukaryota; kingdom Metazoa; phylum Chordata; class Amphibia; order Caudata; family Salamandridae; genus Calotriton; species Calotriton arnoldi. The sequence goes on along the minus strand of CAWUFW010022391.1, from coordinate 95,027 downwards.
CACCATCAGACCCCATTAGACGGCTGAACCAAGTTCCGGTGAGTTTGCGGCAGCGTGGACCCCTTTTCATCCTGATCTACCCATGTTTTACCCTGTGTTCGCCTCCTGAGTTGGAAGCCATGCAGTAATGAAAATCCGGCGAACTGAGGATCTGACTGCACGTGCCACCCACGGGGACGCAGTGGGTGGGTCAGTGGTACAGCCAGACGTGCTAGGAGCTGAAGACCGCACCCAGGGCCAACTGTGCAATATGACTAAAGACAAGGGGCTGCCCAATGCCAAACAAAGTACCCTTGAAACAAATACTCTATCAGGTGGGCCCTAGGTACAAGCAGGGGCAGGCAATCATGAAGGTTCGATACTGGACAATTCTGCTTTGTTGGCTGCCATCACACAGTTTTGAGATGCCCTTGATGCTAAGATAGGTGCTGTGGGCTCAGAAGTCACACTGCTCTGTCAGGATCTACGCAATGCAGTGGAGCGGATCATTGAGGCGGAGGCCTGGGTCTCGGGGGGTCGAGGATTCAGTCACATTCCTGCAGCAAACAGTGTCCAAGCTCACTTCCGTGACCAGGGAACCAGCGGCACGAGTGGAAAACACAGAGGGAAGGGCACGCTGTAACAACCTACGCTTCATTGGATTCTCCAGGGGTGCGAGGGTGCCTTGATGGAGCAGTTTCTAGATCATTGGCTCAGAGAGTTGCTGCCATCAGAAGCCCTCTTCCCCTGCTTTGTGGTAGAGCGGGTTCATTGGACTCTGGTTTGCTGTCCCCCCGGGTGCTAGGTCTAGACTATTGCTAAACTCCTGAAATATATGGACTGGGATACCATCTTTAAACATGCACGGCTCTAGGAGAAAATTGTGTACCAATCACATACTATTATGATCTTTCTGAATTACACCAGGCTGGTGCAGCAACAGTGTCAGTCTTTCCAATCCACCAAGCAGCGCCTCTATGCGTTAAACATCTGATATATGCTTCAGTATCCCGCAAAACTCAAAGTGATCTATCAATCGCAGACACTCTTCTTTGATTCCCCTGAGGAAGTGTTCCAGTGGACAGACAAAAGGATCCATCTTAAGACTCAAGTTACTCCATGTAAGGACTCAGACTCCTCTCAGGGCGACAAACAGAACAAGACCACAAACACTCCGGCAAATTGCCGCCACAGGTCCCGTTCATCCTGGAGGAGCTCCAGGTGAGAGGCGACACTCCGGCAGGTGAGGGGGATCCTCAACTTCTCAGACATCTGGCACACCCTCTCCTAAATGATATTGGGGTACTTAAACCCTCGTTGGGGAATTCCTCAAACTCAAAAGTATATATTTCTATAGGTGGCCGTGCAGCATAGTGAGAGGGTGTTCTCGTTCCGCCAAGTAGATTGTTGAGGCTGGAACTGGCTCACCGTTGGGGTCTATTGACAGCCTGCCCCGCAACAGATACTTCCTGTTCTCGAAGTATGGGGAGGGGGGTGATTAATGCTTGTTGTAACTATAGCGGTTATTGCATCAGGATGGTTGTATGGGTTTTGTAGAATTATTTTTGATGTTTTTACTTTTCCCTGCCTGCCCGATGCTCGCTCCCTCACACTCCAAGCAGATATGCAATGCAGCATGACCCAAACATGAGTGTCCTGTTGCAGACAAGTCCCACTGACCATCTTGGATAGTGTCATGGAATGTAAGTGGCCTGCTCTATAAGGTTAAGAAAGGGGCGGTCCTGAAGTAGACCAAATGGGTAGGGGCAGAGGTGCTATTCCTGCAAGAGTCCTACGTCATCAGAAACAAGGTCCCCTGCCTGGCTAGATGGGAAAACACACAGGTTTATCACTCGGGTTCACACGGGGTTGCAGGGGTACGGGTGTAATGATTAGGCAGATGGCCCCCTTCCAACACATTAAGACATGGACACACAAATATAGTAGATACACTGCGGTAGCAGGGACGCTTTATGGAGAATCTCTCACACTGCTGAGTGCGTATGCCCCATCCCCCTTGGACTCTCCTTTGTTGAGTTACTGACGGAGCTCTGGGGGAGTTGACGTGTGGACTCGTAGTGTTAGGGGGATTGGAATGGAGTTGTCGCCATGACAGTAGATAGATGGCGCCCACAGGGACCACCTCCGGGGACGGGGGTGAAGAACCTATTCTCCTTTATCTCAGCCCTAGGTCTTGCAGAAGTATTGCAGGCACACCGCACTACACCTGGGGGTTGCACCGTCTTGTCGGCGGACAGAGGCTCGTACTCTTGACTAGTTCCCCACAATTACTTACACAGAGTGACAAATATCATAGTGCTACCCAGGGGACTGTCAGATCACTCCCAGTGCATTGGGTCTGCAAGTAGATCACAGGCGCTAGGCGCTCTGTTGGCGCCTATGACCTTGGCACCTTCAGAACCCCGATTATCGCAAATATATGGAGTGCTCCATAGATCGTTATTTTGCACACAATTTAGGAACAGTGACATCTCCTCAAGCACTATGGGATGCTCTGAAGCCCACTCTCTGAGGGGCAGACATCATCTACTGCACAGGGAAGCACCAACGCAAATTACGAGATCTGATAGACCTTGAGGCCAAGACGGCAGAACTGGACCGGCAGAGTCGCCAACTCGATGGCCAGTGTGCGCGTAGACAGCTTGGCCTGGTGCAGCAGCAGTACCACCAAGCCCTGGTGGGCAAAGCGCGACTGGCCTGGCAGGCATCCCAAAGCCGTATCTACCAATGAGGGGACAAGTTGAGTCAAATGCTTCATAGATTATGCCGGGGTATCCCCAGATTGCCTCCTTTTCCCTAATTAAGAATAAGTCAAGTATTCTACTTGAGAAATTATGCACAGTTTTTCTTTCCATTTTGAAGGGGTCTATGCGAAAATGATGTAGTGTCCAGGACGCAGATTGAGGAGTTCGTGTGAGTGCTCCCACTCCGGACTCTCTCCCCGGCGGACAGCGAATCGCTAGACGCTGTGGTCACGGGAGAGGAACTTACCTCGGCAGCGCCCAAAATGAACACTGGCAAGGATCCCGGACCAAACGGGTTCACCTGTGAATTCTTCAAAAACGACATGCCCAAGCTCCAGGATCACATCCTGGGAGCGTTTCTGTCTGCAGAAGTCGTGGTTGTCATGCCACCGGATTGGCGCCATGCAGAGATCATGGTTTTCCCCAAGCCAGGTCGCCCAGCGGATGATCTCACTTCGTATCGCCTGATTTTCCTATTAAACTTAGAGATTAAGATATTAACTATGGTGCTGGCAAATAGACTATTAGTTTATATTCTGGACCTGGTCCAGCCTGATCATTCAGGTTTTATTCCCCACCAGGCAACCCGCCACAATATCCGTCAAGCATATAACGCAATAGCAATGATGGATATGCGGACAGAGCCAGCGGTACTCCTCCTGGCGGACACAGAAAAAGCATTTGACTCTGTGAGTTGGGTGTATTTATTTATCCACCTCCAGCGCCTCAATTTTGGTCCACGTTTGTTTTTTTATCTCCAGTTGTTACATACAAGCTTGACAGTGTTGGTGAGGGTGGTAGGGATTCGGTCGGACACCTTCCCTGTACAGCGGGGGATGAGGCAGGGCTGACCCCTGCGTCCCCTGCTGTTTGCTCTCGCCATAGAGCCGTTAGCGGTGTGGGTGAGGATAGATGCGCAGGTTTGGGGTTTTGAGTGGGGGGACGGGCTGCCAGACAGGATAGCGCTATACGTCGATGATGTTCTCTTCTTTATTACAGCGGTGGACACGATGGGACCCAGGCTATTGCAGATCATGCATATTTTTGGGTAACCTCTGGCCTACAAATCAACACATTCAAATCTACACTTTTCGCTGTGGGAACTGGCCCCCACAGACTCGGGTGGGCGTCCAGATTGCGAGTGGCCACCAGCGGGTTCAAATATTTAGGCATCTTCCTGTCCACGGATGAGACAGTGCCATGGAATGGTAATGTTGAACCGGTATTTGATCGACTTAAAAACAATATAAAGATCTGGTTGGTGCTCCCGGGATGGTCGGCGATCTTCAAAATGGTCTGTCTAGGAAGATTCCTTTACCAACTGACATCCCGCAACAGTGGTTCCGTAAACTCAATTCCATCCTCAATGCTTTCCTACGTTGCCCTCAGCAAATGTTTAAAGTCCAAATACTGTGGGGGGTGCCGAGCTAGAATATCGATGTATAAATATCGTTATACAGAAATATCGAGGTAAAAATATCGTGGATCAGAAATATAGATGGAAAAATATCGTGGTCAAGAATATCGATTGTTAGGTAAGTAATATCGATTGCAAAAATATCGAAGTGTTAAATATCGTTTACAAATATATAGTTGTTAAAAATATCGATTTATTATTAATGTTATGTATTTTAGTATTTTGTATGAGAATTGTTTGTATTTTCATTATGTTCAAATTTTATTAGTTAATATATATATATATTTTTTTTAAATGAATTTTGCGTTTTTAGTTCCGTAGCGGGTTGTGGGTTTATAGGGGAATAGGGTGGGAAGTAATTTAATTATATAGATTTTATTTATTATTTATAGTAGTTAATAACTTTTTTTTAAATTGAATTTTGGGTTTTTAGTTCCGTAGCGGGTTGTGGGTTTATAGGGGAATTGGGTGGGAAGTAATTTAATTATATGAAATTTATTCAATAATTTATATTTATTCATAATTGTATAATTGTGATGTTATAGAGTTAAATGTGTAAATTCATTTATTAATATTAATTTTTACCCCTCCGCTATCCAACATTTTCCCTACTGTTGTATTTATTGTGTTGCGGAATGTATGTTTTATTTTTATTTTAATAGTTTAATGTGTTAATTAATTATAGAATGTTTTATTTTATTTTAAATTATTGATATATGTATATATTTTATTTTTATATAATTTAAAAAGTTTATAAATTAAATAAAGATAATAGTTAATAAAATGTATTTAAGTAAATATATGTATATGTACACATTTTTGTGTGTTTATATTTTTTAAATTAAGTTTATTTGTTATATTTAGTTAAAATATATATTAAATGTAATTTATTTTGTTAAAAATATTAATATTATTTAATATATTTTATTTAAGTTATATATATCTTTTAAGTCGATATTTTTTACATCTATATTTTTTACTTTGATATTTTTGTTTCGATATTATTGTACTTACCTGTTTAAGTATAGGGAGTCGATATTTTTGTATTCGATATTTTTACATCGATATTTTTGTTATCTATATTTTTTACATCGATATTTAATCAGGGAACCCTGTGGGGGCATTGCAGCAGCAGATGTCGAGTCATATTATCTGGCAGCTCACCGCCTGATCATAAATGACTCGTGGTATGATACACAGGGTGACCTGGCTTATCCATTAGACAAATGGGCGATAGGTACTACTCCACTGATAGCATACCTGTATGGAGAGGGAAGAGGCACTAATCTTCCCCGGTGACGAAAGTTGTTATAAATTTATGGTAGACAGATGAAATAGTGGGGCAGACTAATGGAGAAGATGGCGCTGTGGCATGGAAGTCTATTTCTACAGGTGGCTCCGTTAACTGGATTCCAGAAGTGAGATCTCATTGGGATCTCCACTTTAGGGGATGTCATGCAGGGCACGGTTCTCAAATCATTCCAGAATTCCAAATTACACTGAAGTCAATTCCATAGATATCTCCAGCTCACAATGCGTTTACCCCTGACAAAAACGCACTATTGGACCTTCCTGAATGTAATCCCTTAGAGGCAAAACTTATTATAGGTAACCTGGGTGGTCATAAAATTGCACAAATCTATCAGACACTCATATCTAATCAACCGGATGTGTTTGGTGGCCTTCGCACGAACTTGGAGACCAATGTGGGGGAGTTGGAAAACGAAGATTTGGCGGAGATCCTGTGTTTACAGCAGGAGACGGCCAGAGCAACCAGGCTTCGATTGATTCAGTTCAAATACATCCACAGGGTCCATTTTACACGTCACCGGCTCTGGCGCACGAGGGTGATTGCTTCTCCTGCCTGTCTCCGCTGTGGTGTGGAAGAGGGCACTTTCATTCATACGGTATGGAGTTGTCCCGAGTTGGATAGATTTTGGCAAGGGGTGATCACGTGCCTGGGTGGGGTCCTGTCCTGGCAGATTGCGCGAAATGTAAAGTTGACCCTCCTCCACCTTACGGAAGATTTGGGCGGGAATAGATATAAATTGTCCTTACACTACCTGGGACTGACAATCACCAAATGCAACATTGCCAGAGAGTGGAAGGTGGTGGCCCCTCTGAAAAAAAAAGAAGTATGAACTGGCAGCGCTTACGGATGGAGAACCTTCTTCTCAAAAAGAATGCTTCTCGATGGGGAGCCATCTGCTCCAAACAAATTGTGTCCTCCAGGCAGGAGAAGAAGAATCCCTTGCTTAGCATCCTTGTGCTTTTTCACGCTTTTGCACTCGACACGGCCACGTACACTGAGGCAGCTACAATCACAAATTCCTATGAAGTTAAGTGACTGCATATGAAAGACATACTGTACATTATATTCAAACGCAACAGCAAGTTGTAAGTCACACAAACACTGCAAATCCTTGTGAATCAAAAGGTTTGTGGCTGGTTGCATAAAACACTGAGAGAACCATCAAGAAGCCCTGCAAATTTGCAGCTTAAAGTGTCAGAGAAAACAGCAGGGGGCGCACCATGAACTTCTGCACTGGCTCAGTGTTACTGCATGAGATGCAGACAGCAAAGCTCAGAGAGAGGCAATCACTGTTCAGGGACTTGCAATAATCAGATTTGTGTCCAGAGGACTCAGCTGTTGCTCATCATGATGGCACTGGTGTTAGTCTCTCAAAGTGAGAAATCACAGGACTGGTAAATGTTTCTTTTTTACATCGTTTTTTATTGATTTTTAGCCTCAGAAAACCATAATCCTTCCATAAATGACAGGTAACTAGGGCACTCACATTAAATCCACATCCTACTATATTGTTACCTCTATGAGGCGGATCATCACTGTGAATATCACTTAGAACAGTAACATTCTGACTGACCGGAAAGTCAAGGGCCCCATATCCTCTGGCTCTCCTTCATTTATAAACCAGCCTTTCTGCAGCAGGAACTGATCCATTATACCAGTCTCTTAATGCTACTTTGCCAACATCGTGCAATATCCCTCCTAGCCACCAAAAACCCAACCCCGCCAATGCTCTTTGCGACCTCCTGTCTGCCCGGCAGTCCATTATCCCTGATGTCACCACCTTGGGTTCTGGGTCAATGGGGATGCCCAAGACAACCGCTAATGAATCATGTATTCTCTGCCAGTGTCTCTGGATCAGAAAACACTCCCATATCACATGATAAAAGATGCCTTTTGCCTCCCTACAGCAAACACAGGCCAAGCAACTTGCTCAGCCCATCTGCCAAATCCTCCCCGGACTGTAATTGATCCGATTAAAGCAATTAAATTGTAACCATTCTCAGGTTGGAATGGATTGCCTGTACCCACCATTTTAGCGTCTTGCCATTCATCATCCTCCAGATCTCTCACGTCTTGTTGCCAGGCTGCATGCGTCTCTATAAGCACGTCTGGGGTTAAGGATTAGAGATCTATGCAGTAAAGATATTCCATCACAACCCAACAAGTTGAGGTGCAGCTTAGCTTTTAGTGGTTTAAAGTTAGGGACCTCTCTTACTTATATATGGCCAAGGCATGACTGAGGTGCAGGTCTCTAAAGAACTTTACTTTGTGCAGCTCAAACTCTGCTGCCAGGAGCTCAAAGGACTTAATGTGTTACCCAAACATCCCCTAGAAGTGAAATCCTTAGAAGATCCCATGGTCTGAACCTGGGCAATTGAGATACTTGCGCTACCCTGGTTCCGGTCTAAAGTGGGGCCTGATTAGTCAACGTATCTAACCATTTAATATGCTTCGGGGAATCATGCCAGAAGAGCGTTGGGACTCTTCTCATGTGTGGAGGTGCAAGCTGGGTTGACTACCATAGAGCAGGTGCTGTGTCCTTATTTTATCCAGGATCGGTAATTCAAGCCTCCAAGTTGAGTCCTCTCTGTCACTAGATAACCAATCCACTATCGGGACCATCTAGGCCACCCAGCAATAAAGTCTATGGTCAGGCACCCCAAACCACCATTGTACACTGATAGAAAACACTTTTGAAAAATAAACTCTGGGGAGCTTTCCGACGGATATGAATTTAGTGATTAAGGGGTGCCCCTGGCTGTCATGAGCTTTCTTAAAGCAGTAATCAGAGCTAGACAAACCCCCACTTCAGTTCATCAATCCAGGCCATGGACAGTAGTCTGATGTCAACTAGTATATTTCCACATTTATGTAACCGATAAATGTGCATTCAAGCTTGAACGCCTGAGAGGTTTCAATGATAGAAACACCAACAGATGGTAAATCAATGGACTAATATGAAAACATGAACATTTTAGTATCAAGGTTGTGCATATCTACTGCTGTTTAAGCCTCTTTACTAAAATTCCTTTTTGTTTTTTAATGCTTTACCTGTCAATCTGTACAGCTATTGGCCTGGCAGTCTTGCTTGACAGCATTTAGAATCACTCAAAAAATAATCTAATTTCCATTTTTATCCACATTTACAAATAAATACAGACAGGAAAATAAATGGTTTTATGTCTGTAAACATCTGTAAAAAATGAAAACAGGGAGCCTTAGTTATACATCATCACGGATGATTACTAGTACAAGGGTACATCATCTGTGCCATTGGCCTGAGAACATGCATTAATTCCACATAAACTGAGCACAGTCAATCATCAGGGTGTCAGAACCACTGTCAGCTTCAATTGCTTGTGAGACTGTCCAAAATTCATCCTCATGTGTGTAGCAAGAGATAACATCACCCTCTCAACCTAGGCCCTTGCACCATGGAATTTTTAGCTTAAGTTATCTAATGCAATGTCTACATGAATATATCACTACTTATCCACACAGGACCTGCAACAAGCAAAAGGTCAGGAGTCCCAAAACTACTATAGGTAGAACTGCAGGGCAAATACTAGGAATAAGTGCCATCAAATTTTGAAGTAACAATTGACATGGAAGTGCCCAATCCACACAGCTAACATTTCCAAGTTACTGTCTCACTTCTGTCCACTGTCAGATGAGGCTGTTGACAGATGCACATGAGTAGGCTAGCTACGTGTCACATGTAGTACAGAACAGTAGTATGGAAACATATTGGCACAAAGTTGTCTGAGATAGCAGCACAAATGACTATTGTACCTGACTCTGCCTAGGTACATCCATATTAAAGATCAGTTCTTGTGAGCAGACCTTTTCCACATTCAATTGTCTATGCCATTAGGAAACTGAAAGTACGAGGCATGAGACATTATAATGAGGCCGTCCATGAAGATGTCAGATTGGCCTCCACAAGGGCAGTGGACTCACAGTACATTCCATGTATTTGTGACACATGTATCCATGTAGCACTGACTTCTGACACACACGTCACACTAACATGTCAGCATATCACTCCCAGATTCATGTCACATCCACAGACTGATGGCTCACTAATATACATGCCCATCCCAGCATACAACATAGAACCTTTTCATTGGCATGCTTAAAAGCAATGGGTGAGAAGACTCTAACATCCCAAAAATGTGTATAATTTCATCAACACATTTAACTGCAAGATGTCAATCATCAATGTCATTGGGTATGTGTGACTCATCTACCCATATCCTAGCATTACACAATGTTGGCTTTCACAGATTCTGTATGCTCGTCACTCAATCATATAGTCATGTATACATTGGCAAAAAGATGTCTGATGCATACAGATAGTGACCCGTCTATACCCTCAGTTCATGTATGCCACAGAGGTACTTGTGACAGTACAACCCGTAAAGGTACACATGGCTGCATGTAGGCATCCAATAAGCTGTCATAAGTGATGTTGGCCAACTCTTACTACTGCACACTACCAAATACCAAAGGGATGTGGTACAAAGTCACCGCAACCAGAGTACATTGAATACCATGCCACAAGCATGTGGTACACCATCACATGAGATACAGTAGTGAGGCAGCTAAGCTGCAGACACAAGGATGACAAATGGCCTGTGTAGGACCACTTACACACCTTAAATCATACTGCAATGTAGGATAAGTAGAGACATTACGCTGCCATGTGGATCTGACACAGTGGTAAGTCATGCATTATTGGCCCCTGCTTAGTTCCAGGCTATAGATTCATCTTGAGTGTGTTATATTTATGTGATATGTTCTGTCTAGAGTGTTTGATTTTATTTTGGAGCATTCTTTGGGAGAAATGCAGACAGTAAATGCTCAGCTTTGGATAATTCCATTATCTTACTTCTGTTTATAGCTGATTGCTTGAACTATACCTTCCACCTCAGGAAGCCTACGAAGAGAAATGCAATGAGATTTGCCCCTTCACAGTGTGGGCTTCTGAAAACCCATAAATGTGATAATGTATTCCTTTACATTTTCAGTCGTGGCTTTTGAACCCAACTAAACATTATTTATTTATTTGTTTAACAGGTATTTGTTTAATAGGTTGACAACTACAACAAAACTTCCATAAATATGCAGATGTACTGAAAGTACCCATAAGGATATAATGCTAGAGCTGTTTGTTGGAACGGAAAAGTCCTCTGCATGATAAAGGACGTGTACCCCTGCCCTGAGTGCCCAACTGTACTGTTGCCTGGATCCCTAATGCTGGTTGTTATCCATGACATAGGCCTGTCTCACAGATTGTGGTATTGTTGGGCCAGGAGGGGTGCCCAAAGCACTACCCTCATAGTGCTGGAAGGCCACTGCCTTTACCAGGAGTTAAGCAGCACGAGCGCTGTGGTGGCAGCATACTGTGTAGTGATAATAAGAGTGAACAGGTCCTTTTTACCCTGTGTCACTGGAGTTAGGCCTACAGGCTCACTCACCATTTTAAAATTTCCATTGCTGTGTGCCTAGCTCACCCTTGTCCTGCATGCCTAAAGTGCTGCACAGGAGTGGTGACCCTGCACTGGTTGTATGTGTGCCTGGGAACAGTACAGTGCAGAGATATAGCAGTGCTGTGCAGTACATGCATGGTGAGTGTATGAACTGGGTGTATGTATGCCTGTGAGGAATACATGATATGAGAGATGTAGTGCTGTGCAGTGTGTGTTCAGTGGAAGCATGTGCTGGGTATATGAATGCTTGCGAAAAGTACAATACATGAAAGGTTAAGTGTTGTGCAATACGTGCATGATGAATATGTGTACTGGCAGTGTGTGTGTTTTCAAGTAGCGCATCATGGCACAACACAGAAAGGCTACAGTAATGACCAGTGCGAAGAGTGAATGAGTGTGCTGAATGTATGCATGCCTGTGAGGGCACTATGCATGAAGGTAACAGTACTGCGTAGAGTGTGTACTGTGTCCATAGACTGAGTGCAAGTGTGCCTGCAATGCTATATTGTATGGAGGATCCTGGGTTCCATTTTGGGAAGCCCTGGCCTGCCTAATGAAGACATTAGGAGTAGAGGAATCCCCTCAGACAGCTTTGTGTATTGCTGCATCCCTGTGAGCTGGGTGGGACACACTGGAGAAGGGAGAGAGAGACCTCCAGTACACTTCAAAAGTTGCTCTTTGATTCAGTAATAGATCACAAAGGAAAGGGCCAGGACACATCTCAGGAAGGCGATGGGGCTGATATGGGAATGTATCAGAAAGACTAGAGCTGGGAGCCTGGGATTAACCTTTTGATGCACATGTTGCTGTGGTTGGCATCCAGATGTGAACTCTAATCACTCCTATGGCCTCTATTGTGTGACTATCAGCTTCAGAGTCTCCCCTGCTTTGATAGACAGCCTTTCAAGAGAAAAAGAGAGAGGAAAGTGTACACTTCAAAAGAAGCAGAACTTTAACATAAAACTTAAAATCAGACGCTAAATGACATTTGGCGTCTGAAAAAGGACTATAAGAAAGGGTAGTTGAGACCCCAAATTTGTCTTCTGCCAAGCAGCCAGACTGGCTGTTTGAGAAGGGGAAGCTCTGCAAGACTTCTGCCTGTGACCTGGACTGGGGACCAAGGCCTGCTAGTTTTCCTGCTGTGTGAGAGGAGGACATCACTCATTGAAACCAAGGCCAGCTGCTCTGGAGCCTGGAGCACCAGCGCCTGCCTGCTTGCCAAGATCAGTGTGCCCTGTGAGGAAGAGGAAGGTGTTGAAGGGAGCGAGGTCCGGTGGGGAGCTCTGCCAAAGACTCCCAGTGCAAGGTTTGAGGAGACAGCTGTGCACTGGATGGGTCCTTGTCTGTGTACAGGATCGAATCAGCGACCCCCGGATGCCAGGAGAGTGCCATCGCTGTGAATCCAGAGCTGTGCCAAGAGTGTTAAACCCAGCCTGTACCACTTGGTTGCAATGACTCCGTATGCCAGGAGAGGCCACCATAGAAGTAATTGTTGCCAACAAAGCGCCAAGACCTGTGCGGGCCTTAGCGGTGACATCGTATGCCAGGAGGGGCTGTCGTGGTATATGTGGCTGCGGAGTACAGACTGATGTCTTGCCAGTGGGTACTGCAGCAACCCCGTGTGCCAGGAGGGATTGCCAGTACCCAGTACTACAAATGCTTGGGCTGTCGCCTGAGAAAACTGAAGCTGCGACCTGGCTTCAAAAAATGGCTGCGGGTCGGAAAGATGGCTGACATGGATGTGTGTTCATGTGCAAGGATCCTCTTTGAATGGATTTTCTTAAAGCATGTGAATGTGAATGTGTGTACATCCACAGAAGTCATCTAAAAAAAGTTGGCAAAGCCAATATAGTACAGGGGTAGGGTTGCCACCCAACTTGTTTACTAGCAGCACCACCATCATTTTAATGTCTCAGTCGGAACAAAAATAAGCTAAATCACTAATGCAGGAATTTTTAGCCCTTATCTGTGTATACTTCAAATAACAAATATAAATAGAAAACCCATTTAAATGTGTTCTAGGAGTGAGTTAAGGATGCATGACAAATGGTTAAAGTAAACAAAGACAGAAGAGTCATTTTGCGAATTAATAAATACTATTGTGTTTAAAGTCCTATTTTGGGCTTTTGCAGACTCTTAAAACAACAACAAATGACTGTATTTTTCTCTTGGAATGGTGGCAACCCTATTTAGGGGTCGAGATCTATTGTCTATGCCAATGCTAGTTTTACCAGTAGTTCATAAGCACATATATCGAGAGCATAACACTTGAATTCCATATGTAATCAATCCGTAAAAAATAACATACAACATAATTTGCGCAAGCACAAATGAATCATGCACATCTGTCCTACCTTTAAAAATTCATGCAGATTGTGCTGCCAGTTACAAATGTCTTTTTTCTAAATGACTAAAGAGCAACATCTGTCTAGACATTATTCGTACATGTGTCTGTTTCTTGGGATTGTCATTACAGTTCGACTGATGGAATCGGTCCTGCACTTGGACATAGAAATCCTTATGGGTTTTTTGGATGCGTCTGCTTCTGTCAAACCAGATGAGACCATTTTATCGTGTTGTAAAATCCTGGAACATCGAAAAAAGGTATCTGTGAGTCTCCATTGCTTTACATGGCACTCAAGGCAATGAGAGGCAGTGAGCTTTAGCTACATATGTGGTTGTCTAACATTGTGTTATATTGTGTAGTGTTGTAGTGTGACGTTTTGTGCTTTACTGTACTGTGAAGGACTGTGTGGTGTGAAGTACAGCTGTAATAGGTTGTATTGGGTTGTAGCGCAGTGCATTGCTGTAGTGTACAGTATTAATAAGTTATTGTGTAGTATTGCGGTGTTATTTCATATTTTTGCAAACACAAGGAGATGATGGACGGAGTGCTGAAACCCCTCAGACATTCACCCCCAGTCACAAATCTGGGTTCAATCCATCATCATTCTTTAGCTCACTTCGTCACCCCAGTTCAGACCCAGCCAATTGCAAATCAGTCTTGACCCTGTGCCTCATGGGAACAGTCCAGCCCAAACTGCCAAGCCAGGTCTTCCCTGGACCTGAAACAAACATCCTGGGATTGGTTATGTTGAGTGTCATATAAAGGAGAGATTTCTGAGAGAGCAAGCATTCATGCTTTGTTCCTACTCTGGGTATGGATAGTTGAGAAAAAGTAGCACCAGGAAAAGGTCAATGATTACCAGTGCAAAAGGACTTAAGGCCCTATTCACAAAAGTAAATTTACACACACACACACACACACGCACACACGCACACGCGCACACACACACATGTGTACATTTACTCTTAGACTTTGTAGTAACTTTACTGCTCTTGGCACTTCACCATTTCCAAGCGTTTTACAATCATTCTCCAAAGATTGGCCAGAGTCACTGCCATTGCTTGAAATCTGCTGAGGTGGTTTACTACAACTTGTGGCTCCACACCATATATATATATATATATATATATATATATATATATATATATATATATATATATATATATGCAGCAAGACTCGTCTTTCTCCCAAGGTAGGAAAAACATGTAACAGACGAAGCGAACCCAGATAATGGTGCAGTTTCTAATTTATTGAATGCCCAACACCACCGCCGCCATGCATATATATACACCCACACATAGACACACATACACACACACACATACATGTCCAACAGGACAACACGGAGCACTCATGGGGTCACAGTTTGTTCTTAAATTAGCAAGTAGATGCGTTTCGGCATTAGCCTTTTTCAGTCCTTGCTTAACAGTGAAAGGGACACCTTACAAACAGTGTATTTTTATATGTGAACACCATCAGGACATTTATGTTTTCCAGAGTCTGTATTGCCGGTTGCAAGAGATTAAAGGTTTTTAACCATCAGCTGCTGTGTCCTTTCCCGTATCAAGGCAAAGTTTGGATGGATGTAAACACGGCAGCCTGGCCGTGGGGATCGGACCACCACGTGGTTGGGGCCAGAGGTGGTGAATTTTCGCAACCTTGGGGCACAGCTGAGCATTTAAATCACCGACAATCCGTACTTGGAGACCCACTGGGGTAATATTTGCCACAAAAGACTCTGTTTGTTTGCAGATCCCACTCGGGAGAAATATTAGCTCGAGAACTACAGAACTACAAGCACCAGCATGCTTAGAACTTTGACTCACCTGAAAAGTCCACTGGGACTATTTAATAAGTGCATACAGTAATGGTGCTGTTACGAGCTTTTTCAGCACACTGAGAGCCGCCATCCTATGAATAAGGAGCGATTGCCAGCTCCGAAACGCGTCAGGACATTTATGTTTTCCGGAGTCTGTATTGCCGGTTGCAAGAGATTAAAGGTTTTTAACCATCTGCTGCTGTGTCCTTTCCCGTATCAAGGCAAAGTTTGGATGGATGAAAACACGGCAGCCTGGCCGTGGGGATCGGACCACCACGTGGTTGGGGCCAGAGGTGGTGAATTTTCACAACCTTGGGGCGCAGCTGAGCATTTAAATCACTGACAATCCGTACTTGGAGACCCACTGGGGTAATATTTGGCACAAAAAGACTCTGTTTGCAGATCCCACTCGGGAGAAATATTAGCTCGAGAACTACAGAACTACAAGCACCAGCATGCTTAGAACTTTGACTCACCTGAAAAGTCCACTGGGACTATTTAATAAGTGCATGCAGTAATGGTGCTGTTACGAGCTTTTTCAGCACACTGAGAGCCGCCATCCTATGAATAAGGAGCGATTGCCAGCTCCGAAACGCGTCAGGACATTTATGTTTTCCGGAGTCTGTATTGCCGGTTGCAAGAGATTAAAGGTTTTTAACCATCAGCTGCTGTGTCCTTTCCCGTATCAAGGCAAAGTTTGGATGGATATATATATATATATATATATATATATATATATATATATATATCTACTGGCGGTCGCCAGTAGATAGTTATAGTTAGGACCTATTTTCCATAGGAAATCCGCGACATTCTATTTGAAATAACTCTCTTGCCGGTTGACGAATCTTCGCGAAATTTTCAAACTTTATGGCCCGCTCCGGTCCGCTCCTACCCTGAAAGTCTCGGGGTGATTCATCAAGCGGGGGCCGAGAAAAAAGGGGGGTCCCAAAACGTGTTTTCCCCATTCATTTTCCCATAGGAAACTTTAGACACGGCTACAGCCCGAACTGCTGAACGGAATTACACCAAATTTGGCAAAGAGGTAGTTCTTGGTTCAGAAAGAACCCTTTTTGTTAAATGGTGTAAATCCGTTCAGTAGTTGCTGAGAAAATCAAAAGTAAAAACACATATATATCTGGGCGGAGCCTAACCACACATGTCATCGTGAGATCTGATTGGCTGTCAGCACTTCATCCTGGAATTGCTGGCAGCCATCTTGAGACCAATATACATGATAGTACCCCATTGAAATGCCTTGTAGTGAATCAAAGATTTTGAGGGTTACCAAAAGGAGAACTATTAAGGGTGATAACAGACTTTAGTTACATTAGAATTCATTTGTTGATGGTACCATACTAATTTCAGGAATTGTGGTGTGTTCTAAGGTGATTTTACCCTGTGAAAAACCTTCTGCTGGGATATCATGAATCATGTTTGAGAGAAAACTATTTTCACATGCTTGTCCCATACAGTTTTGGAAGGTGCTCCAGAAGCTAAAATGAGAGCATATTTTCTGTAAATTCACATTATCTTTCTCAGTCATGTGAGAATGAAGTCTGACATTCTCAGTAAAACATGTACATCCAACAAGGGCAGAGACTGTCAGTTGATTCCTTTGTGTTCTACTGCAGCTTCCCAGAGTGTTCTAAAGAACAACTAGAGTGCTAACAGCCTTACTTATGACAAAAGTATGGCACACCTGAAGCCATCTTGATTGGAATAAACTGGTAACACTTAAAACATTTAATTTAAAAAGGAACAAAATGATGGGGTTCATTTTGTCATAGAAATTATGGTTAGTGCTATAGAAAGAAAAATTAGGACATGTTTCAAGTGAGATCTCAAATATCTTCCTGTTATATTTCAACAGGAGCAGCCTGTCAGTTGATGCCTTTGTGTTCTACTGCAGCTTCCCAGAGTGTTCTAAAGAACAACTAGAGTGCTAACAGCCTTACTTATGACAAAAGTATGGCACACCTGAAGCCATCTTGATTGGAATAAACTGGTAACACTTAAAACATTTAATTTAAAAAGGAACAAAATGATGGGGTTAATTTTGTCATAAAAATTATGGGTAGTGCTGTAGAAAGAAAAATTAGGACATGTTTCAAGTGTGATCTCAAATATCTTCCTGTTATATTTCAACAGGAGCAGCCTGCCAGTTGATGCCTTTGTGTTCTACTGCAGCTTCCCAGAGTGTTCTAAAGAACAACTAGAGCGCTAACAGCCTTACTTATGACAAAAGTATGGCACACCGGAAGCCATCTTGATTGGAATAAACCGTTAATACTTAAAACATTTAATTTAAAAAGGAACAAAATGAGGGGGTTCTTTTTTAAATAGAAATTATGGTTAGTGCTGCAGAAAGAAAAATGAGGGCATGTTTTAAGTGAGATCTCAAATCCTCTTCTATTTCATTAGAAAATTCTGACATGCAGACTGAAACAATCACTTTCAATACCAGCAGCAGACTTCCAGTTAACTCCCTGGTGAGCAGTAGCTTTAGTACAGTGATCTAATGAGCAACTAGAGTGCTAACATTCTGAATTTATGGCAAATGTGAGACACATCTGAATGCCTTCTTGATGGAATCAAAGTAAAAAACTGAAAGCATTTCCTACTGAGGAGACTGCAGTAAATGAGGAAATTAGGAAACTTCATAACAAAGAAGTCTTCCAAGATGGCCACCAGAGAAAAAAGAGCCCAAATGTAGCACAAATATTACCCAGATGTAGCCCACATATAGCCCAATGACAAAAGTGTGCAAAACACTTTTTATTTTTAGTTTTTTTGCAGTTTTATGTAGTGCAGACTGGTCAGGTATTGGAGCGTTGCATCTTAAAACATGACCCCCTACACTACAAAAACACTACTGCACTACTCTAAACCCTAAAACACTACCCCAGCACGACTCCCTACACTACACAAGCACCACTGCACTATCCTAAACCCTAAAACACTACCCCCAGCATGACCCCCTACACTACACAAACACCACTGCACTACCCTAAACCCTAAAACACTACCCCCAGCACGATCCCCTACACTACCCAAACACCACTGCACTAACCTAAATCCTAAAACAATACCCCCAGCACGACCCCCTACACTACCCAAACACCACTGCACTACCCTAAAACATGACCCCCTACACTACACAAACACCACTGCACTACCCTAAACCCTAAAACACTACCCCCAGCACGACCCCCTACACTACACAAGCACCACTGCACTACCCTAAACCCTAAAACACTACCCCCAGAACGACCCCCTACACTGCCCGAACACCACTGCACTGCCCTAAACCTTGAAACACCAGCCCCTGCACGACCCCCTACACTGTTCGAACACCACTGCACTGCCCTAAACCCTGAAACACCACCCCCAGCACGACCCCCTACACTGCCCGAACACCACTGCACTGCCCTAAACCCTGAAACACCACCCCCTTCACGACCCCCTACACTGCCCGAACACCACTGCACTGCCCTAAACCCTGAAACACCACCCCCAGCACGGCCCCCTACACTGCCCAAACACCACTGCACTGCCCTAAACCCTGAAACACTATCCCCAGCAAGACCCCCTACACTGCCCAAACACCACTCCACTGCCCTAAACCCTGAAACATCACCCCCAGCAAGACCCCCTACACTGCCCGAACACCACTGCCCTAAACCCTGAAACACCACCCCCAGCACGACCCCCTACACTGCCCGAACACCACTGCACTGCCCTAAACCCTGAAACACCACCCCCAGCACGACCCCCTACACTGCACGAACACCACTGCTCTGCCCAAAACCCTGAAACACCAGCCCCAGCACGACCCCCTACACTGCCCGAACACCACTGCACTGCCCTAAACCCTGAAACACCAGCCCCAGCACGACCCCCTACACTGCCCGAACACCACTGCACTACCCTAAACCCAGAAACACCACCCCCAGCACGACCCCCTACACTGCCTGAGCACCACTGCACTGCCCTAAACCCTGAAACACCAGCCCCAGCATGACCCCCTACACTGCCCGAACACCACTGCACTGCCCTAAACCCTGAAACACCAGCCCCAGCACGACCACCTACACTGCACGAACACCACTGCACTGCCCTAAACCCTGAAACACCAGCCCCAGCATGACCCCCTACACTGCCCGAACACCACTGCACTGCCCTAAACCGTGAAACACTAGCCCCAGCACGACCCCCTACACTGCCAGAACACCATTGCACTGCCCTAAACCCTGAAACACCAGCCCCAGCACAACCCCCTACACTGCCCGAACACTACTGCACTGCCCTAAACCCTGAAACACCACCCCGTGCACGACCCCCTACACTGCCCGAACACCACTGCACTGCCCTAAACCCTGAAACACCACCCCCAGCACGACACCCTACACTGCCCGAACACCACTGCACTGCCCTAAACCCTGAAACACCATTCCCCCTGCACGACCCCCTACACTGCCCGAACACTACTGCACTGCCCTAAACCCTGAAACACCATCCCCAGCACGACCCCCTACACTGCACGAACACCCCTGCACTGCCCTAAACCCTGAAACACTACCCCCAGCAAGACCCCCTACACTGCCCGAACACCACTGCACTGCCCTAAACCCTGAAACATCACCCCCAGCAAGACCCCCTACACTGCCCGAACACCACTGCCCTAAACCCTGAAACACCACCCCCAGCAAGACCCCCTACACTGCCCGAACACCACTGCACTACCCTAAACCCTACAACACTACCCCCAGCACGACCCCCTACACTACACAAGCACCACTGCACTACCCTAAACCCTAAAACACTACCCCCAGAACGACCCCCTACACTGCCCGAACACCACTGCACTGCCCTAAACCTTGAAACACCAGCCCCTGCACGACCCCCTACACTGTTCGAACACCACTGCACTGCCCTAAACCCTGAAACACCACCCCCAGCACGACCCCCTACACTGCCGAACACCACTGCACTGCCCTAAACCCTGAAACACCACCCCTTCACGACCCCCTACACTGCCCGAACACCACTGCACTGCCCTAAACCCTGAAACACCACCCCCAGCACGGCCCCCTACACTGCCCAAACACCACTGCACTGCCCTAAACCCTGAAACACTATCCCCAGCAAGACCCCCTACACTGCCCAAACACCACTCCACTGCCCTAAACCCTGAAACATCACCCCCAGCAAGACCCCCTACACTGCCCGAACACCACTGCCCTAAACCCTGAAACACCACCCCCAGCACGACCCCCTACACTGCCCGAACACCACTGCACTGCCCTAAACCCTGAAACACCACCCCCAGCACGACCCCCTACACTGCCCGAACACCACTGCTCTGCCCAAAACCCTGAAACACAAGCCCCAGCACGACCCCCTACACTGCCCGAACACCACTGCACTGCCCTAAACCCTGAAACACCAGCCCCAGCACGACCCCCTACACTGCCCGAACACCACTGCACTACCCTAAACCCATAAACACCACCCCCAGCACGACCCCCTACACTGCCTGAGCACCACTGCACTGCCCTAAACCCTGAAACACCAGCCCCAGCATGACCCCCTACACTGCCCGAACACCACTGCACTGCCCTAAACCCTGAAACACCAGCCCCAGCACGACCACCTACACTGCACGAACACCACTGCACTGCCCTAAACCCTGAAACACCAGCCCCAGCATGACCCCCTACACTGCCCGAACACCACTGCACTGCCCTAAACCGTGAAACACTAGCCCCAGCACGACCCCCTACACTGCCAGAACACCATTGCACTGCCCTAAACCCTGAAACACCAGCCCCAGCACAACCCCCTACACTGCCCGAACACCACTGCACTGCCCTAAACCCTGAAACACCACCCCGTGCACGACCCCCTACACTGCCCGAACACCACTGCACTGCCCTAAACCCTGAAACACCACCCCCAGCACGACACCCTACACTGCCCGAACACCACTGCACTGCCCTAAACCCTGAAACATCACCCCCAGCAAGACCCCCTACACTGCCCGAACACCACTGCCCTAAACCCTGAAACACCACCCCCAGCAAGACCCCCTACACTGCCCGAACACCACTGCACTGCCCTAAACCCTGAAACACCAGCCCCAGCACGACCCCCTACATTGCCCGAACACCACTGCACTGCCCTAAACCCTGAAACACCACCCCCTGCATGACCCACTACACTGCCCGAACACCACTGCACTGCCCTAAACCCTGAAACACCATTCCCCCTGCACGACCCCCTACTCTGCCCGAACACTACTGCACTGGCCTAAACCCTGAAACACCATCCCCAGCACGACCCCCTACACTGCACGAACACCCCTGCACTGCCCTAAACCCTGAAACACTACCCCCAGCAAGACCCCCTACACTGCCCGAACACCACTGCACTGCCCTAAACCCTGAAACATCACCCCCAGCAAGACCCCCTACACTGCCCGAACACCACTGCCCTAAACCCTGAAACACCACCCCCAGCAAGACCCCCTACACTGCCCGAACACCACTGCACTGCCCTAAACCCTGAAACACCAGCCCCAGCACGACCCCCTACATTGCCCGAACACCACTGCACTGCCCTAAACCCTGAAACACCACCCCCTGCATGACCCACTACACTGCCCGAACACCACTGCACTGCCCTAAACCCTGAAACACCACCCCCAGCACGACCCCCTACACTGCCCGAACACCATTGCACTGCCCTAAACCCTGAAACACCACCCCCTGCACGACCCCCTACACTGCCCGAACACTACTGCACTGCCCTAAACCCTGAAACACCGCCCCCAGCATGACCCCCTACACTGCACGAACACTACTGCACTGCCCTAAACCCTGAAACACCAGCCCCAGCAAGACCCCTACACTGCCCGAACACCACTGCACTGCCCTAAACCCTGAAACACCACCCCCAGCACGACCCCCTACACTGCCCGAACACCACTGCACTGCCCTAAACCCTGAAACACCACCCCCAGCACGACCCCCTACACTGCCCGAACACCACTGCACTGCCCTAAACCCTGAAACACCACCCCCAGCACGACCCCCTACACTGCCCGAACACCACTGCACTGCCCTAAACCCTGAAACACCAGCCCCAGCACGACCCCCTACACTGCCCGAACACCACTGCACTGCCCTAAACCCTGAAACACCAGCCCCAGCACGACCCCCTACACTGCCCGAACACCACTGCACTGCCCTAAACCCTGAAACACCAGCCCCAGCAAGACCCCCTACACTGCCCGAACACCACTGCACTGCCCTAAACCCTGAAACACCAGCCCCAGCAAGACCCCCTACACTGCCCGAACACCACTGCACTGCCCTAAACCCTGAAACACCACCCCCAGCAAGACCCCCTACACTGCCCGAACACCACTGCGCTGCCCTAAACGCTGAAACATCAGCCCCAGCAAGACCCCCTACACTGCGCGAACACCATTGCACTGCCCTAAACCCTGAAACACCACCCCCAGCAAGACCCCCTACACTGCCCGAACACCACTGCACTAAACCCGGAAACACCAGCCCCAGCAAGACCACCTACACTGCCCGAACACCACTGCACTGCCCAAAACCCTGAAACACCACCCCCAGCACGACACCCTACACTGCCCGAACACCACTGCACTGCCCTAAACCCTGAAACACCACCCCCAGCACGACCCCTACACTGCCCGAACACCACTGCACTGCCCTAAACCCTGAAACACCACCCCCTGCACGACCCCCTACACTGCCCGAACACCACTGCACTGCCCTAAACCCTAAAACTCTACCCCCAGCATGACCCCCTACACTGCCCGAACACCACTGCACTGCCCTAAACCCTGACTCACCACCCCCTGCACGACCCCCTACACTGCCCGAACACCACTACACTGCCCTAAACCCAGAAACACCACCCCCAGCACGACCCCCTACACTGCCCAAACACCACTGCACTGCCCTAAACCCTGAAACACCACCCCCAGCACGACCCCCTACACTGCCCGAACACCACTGCACTGCCCTAAACCCTGAAACACCAGCCCCTGCACGACCCCCTACACTGCCCGAACACCACTGCACTGCCCTAAACCCTGAAACACCACCCCCAGCACGACCCCCTACACTGCCTGAACACCACTGCCCTAAACCCTGAAACACCACCCCCAGCAAGACCCCCTACACTGCCCGAATACCACTGCACTGCCCTAAAGCCTGAAACACCACCTCCAACACAACCCCCTACACTGCCTGAACACCATTGCTCTGCCCTAAACCCTGAAACACTGCCCCCAGCAAGACCCCCTACACTGCCCGAACACCACTGCACTGCCCTAAACCCTGAAACATCACCCCCAGCAAGACCCCCTACACTGCCCGAACACCACTGCCCTAAACCCTGAAACACCACCCCCAGCACGACCCCCTACACTGCTCGAACACCACTGCACTGCCCTAAACCCTGAAACACCACCCCCAGCACGACCCCCTACACTGCCCGAACACCACTGCTCTGCCCAAAACACTGAAACACCAGCCCCAGCATGACCCCCTACACTGCCCGAACACCACTGCACTGCCCTAAACCCTGAAACACCAGCCCCAGCACGAACCCCTACACTGCCCGAACACCACTGCACTACCCTAAACCCAGAAACACCACCCCCAGCACGACCCCCTACACTGCCCGAGCACCACTGCCTGCACTGCCCTAAACCCTGAAACACCAGCCCCAGCACGACCCCCTACACTGCCTGAACACTACTGCACTGCCCTAAACCATGAAACACCATCCCCAGCACGACCCCCTACACTGCACGAACACCACTGCACTGCCCTAAACCCTGAAAAACTACCCCCAGCAAGACCCCCTACACTGCCCGAACACCACTGCACTGCCCTAAACCCTAAAACACCAGCCCCAGCACGACCCCCTACACTGCCCGAACACCACTGCACTGCCCTAAACCCTGAAACACCAGCCCCAGCACGACCCCCTACACTGCCCGAACACCACTGCACTACCCTAAACCCATAAACACCACCCCCAGCACGACCCCCTACACTGCCTGAGCACCACTGCACTGCCCTAAACCCTGAAACACCAGCCCCAGCATGACCCCCTACACTGCCCGAACACCACTGCACTGCCCTAAACCCTGAAACACCAGCCCCAGCACGACCACCTACACTGCACGAACACCACTGCACTGCCCTAAACCCTGAAACACCAGCCCCAGCATGACCCCCTACACTGCCCGAACACCACTGCACTGCCCTAAACCGTGAAACACTAGCCCCAGCACGACCCCCTACACTGCCA
The DNA here is from genome assembly GCA_963921515.1 of Calotriton arnoldi. NCBI lineage: Eukaryota > Metazoa > Chordata > Amphibia > Caudata > Salamandridae > Calotriton > Calotriton arnoldi. Next base: position 70,533 of record CAWUFW010022391.1, on the reverse strand, counting down.
GAACACCATTGCACTGCCCTAAACCCTGAAACACCAGCCCCAGCACAACCCCCTACACTGCCCGAACACCACTGCACTGCCCTAAACCCTGAAACACCACCCCGTGCACGACCCCCTACACTGCCCGAACACCACTGCACTGCCCTAAACCCTGAAACACCACCCCCAGCACGACACCCTACACTGCCCGAACACCACTGCACTGCCTTAAACCCTGAAACATCACCCCCAGCAAGACCCCCTACACTGCCCGAACACCACTGCCCTAAACCCTGAAACACCACCCCCAGCAAGACCCCCTACACTGCCCGAACACCACTGCACTGCCCTAAACCCTGAAACACCAGCCCCAGCACGACCCCCTACATTGCCCGAACACCACTGCACTGCCCTAAACCCTGAAACACCACCCCCTGCATGACCCACTACACTGCCCGAACACCACTGCACTGCCCTAAACCCTGAAACACCATTCCCCCTGCACGACCCCCTACTCTGCCCGAACACTACTGCACTGGCCTAAACCCTGAAACACCATCCCCAGCACGACCCCCTACACTGCACGAACACCCCTGCACTGCCCTAAACCCTGAAACACTACCCCCAGCAAGACCCCCTACACTGCCCGAACACCACTGCACTGCCCTAAACCCTGAAACATCACCCCCAGCAAGACCCCCTACACTGCCCGAACACCACTGCCCTAAACCCTGAAACACCACCCCCAGCAAGACCCCCTACACTGCCCGAACACCACTGCACTGCCCTAAACCCTGAAACACCAGCCCCAGCACGACCCCCTACACTGCCCGAACACCACTGCACTGCCCTAAACCCTGAAACACCACCCCCTGCACGACCCCCTACACTGCCCGAACACCACTGCACTGCCCTAAACCCTGAAACACCGCCCCCAGCATGACCCCCTACACTGCCCGAACACCACTGCACTGCCCTAAACCCTGAAACACCACCCCCAGCAAGACCCCCTACACTGCCCGAACACCACTGCACTGCCCTAAACCCTGAAACACCACCCCCAGCAAGACCCCCTACACTGCCCGAACACCACTGCCCTAAACCCTGAAACACCACCCCCAGCAAGACCCCCTACACTGCCCGAACACCACTGCACTGCCCTAAACCCTGAAACACCACCCCCAGCACGACCCCCTACACTGCCCGAACACCACTGCACTGCCCTAAACCCTGAAACACCAGCCCCAGCACGACCCCCTACACTGCCCGAACACCACTGCACTGCCCTAAACCCTGAAACACCACCCCCAGCACGACCCCCTACACTGCCCGAACACCACTGCACTGCCCTAAACCCTGAAACACCAGCCCCAGCACGACCCCCTACACTGCCCGAACACCACTGCACTGCCCTAAACCCTGAAACACCAGCCCCAGCACGACCCCCTACACTGCCCGAACACCACTGCACTGCCCTAAACCCTGAAACACCAGCCCCAGCACGACCCCCTACACTGCCCGAACACCACTGCACTGCCCTAAACCCTGAAACACCAGCCCCAGCAAGACCCCCTACACTGCCCGAACACCACTGCACTGCCCTAAACCCTGAAACACCACCCCCAGCAAGACCCCCTACACTGCCCGAACACCACTGCGCTGCCCTAAACGCTGAAACATCAGCCCCAGCAAGACCCCCTACACTGCGCGAACACCATTGCACTGCCCTAAACCCTGAAACACCACCCCCAGCAAGACCCCCTACACTGCCCGAACACCACTGCACTCAAACCCGGAAACACCAGCCCCAGCAAGACCACCTACACTGCCCGAACACCACTGCACTGCCCAAAACCCTGAAACACCACCCCCAGCACGACACCCTACACTGCCCGAACACCACTGCACTGCCCTAAACCCTGAAACACCACCCCCAGCACGACCCCTACACTGCCCGAACACCACTGCACTGCCCTAAACCCTGAAACACCACCCCCTGCACGACCCCCTACACTGCCCGAACACCACTGCACTGCCCTAAACCCTAAAACTCTACCCCCAGCATGACCCCCTACACTGCCCGAACACCACTGCACTGCCCTAAACCCTGACTCACCACCCCCTGCACGACCCCCTACACTGCCCGAACACCACTACACTGCCCTAAACCCAGAAACACCACCCCCAGCACGACCCCCTACACTGCCCAAACACCACTGCACTGCCCTAAACCCTGAAACACCACCCCCAGCACGACCCCCTACACTGCCCGAACACCACTGCACTGCCCTAAACCCTGAAACACCAGCCCCTGCACGACCCCCTACACTGCCCGAACACCACTGCACTGCCCTAAACCCTGAAACACCACCCCCAGCACGACCCCCTACACTGCCTGAACACCACTGCCCTAAACCCTGAAACACCACCCCCAGCAAGACCCCCTACACTGCCCGAATACCACTGCACTGCCCTAAAGCCTGAAACACCACCTCCAACACAACCCCCTACACTGCCTGAACACCATTGCTCTGCCCTAAACCCTGAAACACTGCCCCCAGCAAGACCCCCTACACTGCCCGAACACCACTGCACTGCCCTAAACCCTGAAACATCACCCCCAGCAAGACCCCCTACACTGCCCGAACACCACTGCCCTAAACCCTGAAACACCACCCCCAGCACGACCCCCTACACTACTCGAACACCACTGCACTGCCCTAAACCCTGAAACACCACCCCCAGCACGACCCCCTACACTGCCCGAACACCACTGCTCTGCCCAAAACACTGAAACACCAGCCCCAGCATGACCCCCTACACTGCCCGAACACCACTGCACTGCCCTAAACCCTGAAACACCAGCCCCAGCACGAACCCCTACACTGCCCGAACACCACTGCACTACCCTAAACCCAGAAACACCACCCCCAGCACGACCCCCTACACTGCCCGAGCACCACTGCCTGCACTGCCCTAAACCCTGAAACACCAGCCCCAGCACGACCCCCTACACTGCCTGAACACTACTGCACTGCCCTAAACCATGAAACACCATCCCCAGCACGACCCCCTACACTGCACGAACACCACTGCACTGCCCTAAACCCTGAAACACTACCCCCAGCAAGACCCCCTACACTGCCCGAACACCACTGCACTGCCCTAAACCCTGAAACATCACCCCCAGCAAGACCCCCTACACTGCCCGAACACCACTGCACTGCCCTAAACCCTGAAACACCACCCCCAGCAAGACCCCCTACACTGCCCGAACACCACTGCACTGCCCTAAACCCTGAAACACCAGCCCCAGCACGACCCCCTACACTGCCCGAACACCACTGCACTGCCCTAAACCCTGAAACACCAGCCCCAGCATGACCCCCTACACTGCCCGAACACCACTGCACTGCCCTAAACCCTGAAACACCAGCCCCAGCACGACCCCCTACACTGCCCGAACACCACTGCACTGCCCTAAACCCTGAAACACCAGCCCCAGCACGACCCCCTACACTACCCGAACACCACTGCACTGCCCTAAACCCTAAAACACTACCCCCAGCACGACCCCCTACACTACCCGAACACCACTGCACTGCCCTAAACCCTCAAACACTCCCCCAGCACGACCCCCTACACTGCCCGAACACCACTGCACTGCCCTAAACCCTAAAACACTCCCCCAGCACGACCCCCTACACTGCCCGAACACCACTGCACTGCCCTAAACCCTAAAACACTCCCCCAGCATGACCCCCTACACTACCCAAACACCACTGCACTGCCCTAAACCCTGAAACACCACCCCCAGCATGACCCCCTACACTGCCCAAACACCACTGCACTGTTAATGTTAATGTTAAATTGGACTTGTAGAGCGCTTATTACCAGCAGGTCTCTAAGCGCTTCAAGAAGAACAACGTCAGTTCCAAGGAGAATACTGTCAGATCCAAAAGTGTCAAGCCCATGCTTCCGTAAATAAAAGGGTTTTGAGTTCTTTTCTGAATGGAAGGAGACATCTTTCTGCCCGAAGCTGGACCGGCAACCTGTTCCAGAGTGGTGGTAATAGGACAGAAAATGCCCGGCCACCTTTGGTAGTGTAATTGAATCGCGGGCATTTTAAGAGGCCTTCCGTGGAGGACCTTAGTGAGCGGCCGGGGACGTATTTCTCCAGGCGTTCCTTGATGTAAATGGGTGCCTGACCGAATAGGGCCTTATGTGTGATGCAGAGGCCTTTAAATTTAGCCCTCTGCTTAATTGGCAGCCAATGAAGTTGTTGCAATAGGGGTGATGCCCGCGTGCGCCTCTGTAGTTTGAAAATTAACCTGGCAGCATCGTTCATCACCACCTGAAGTTTGCTCACCAGTGAGTCTGGTAGACCGATATAGAGCGCATTTCCGTAGTCCAGCCGAGTCAGGATCAAAGCGGACACGACCGTCTTCATGGATGAGAAGGAGAGAATAGGGAGAGTCTCCTCAGCTGCCTTAGTAGGCCAACACAAGTTCCAAACACGGTGGAAACTTGATTGGCCAGTGAAAGTTTGGCATCAATTTTGATTCCCAGACTTTTTACCACCGGAACTGGGGCTGGATTGTCACCCAGTTCGTGCGGCCAGAACAGGGAATTCCAAGGGTTACTCTCAGTGGTGATGGCCAAAACCTCAGTCTTGTCCGGGTTAATCTTGAGTGAGTTGGCCGTCATCCACTTAACCGTGAATCGCAATATGTCTTGCGCCCGGGAGTGGGCCTGCGGCGTGTTTTCTATTTGAAATATGATTTGCGTGTCATCCGCATAATTGAATACCTGGCAGTCCATCAAAGCCAGGGCCTTTATCAAAGGTCTGAGGTATATGTTAAACAAGAGGGGGGATAGCGCTGACCCTTGTGGGACTCCACAGGGGGTGGACCCCCTCTCTGAGACCCAATCGCCCATCTGAATTTTTTGGGTGCGGTCGGTCAAGAATGAGGCAATCCATTGAAGTATTTGGCCACCAATCCCAATATTATGTATTCTTTCCAGGAGAAGAGGGTGGCTGACCGTGTCGAACGCTGCCGACAGGTCTAGGAGGACTAGGGCACATGGCTTCCTGTTCTCCTGATGAGATCCTCATAACGTCAAGCACTGACAGCATCACCAGTTCAGTACTATGGTGAGCGCGGAAGCCAGCCTGCCTGTCTCCCAAAAGATGGTGGTCCTCCATGAATCTAGATAGAGTCTGCAGGACATATTGTTCAATGATTTTGGCCAGAAATGGAAGCTGAGATATTGGTCTGTAATTTTTCATATTGGAGGCGTCCGCTTCTGTCTTCTTAAGTAGCGGGATTACTCTGGCTTCCTTAAACCCAGAAACACCACCCCCAGCACGACCCCCTACACTGCCCAAACACCACTGCACTGCCCTAAACCCTGAAACACCACCCCCAGCACGACCCCCTACACTGCCCGAACACCACTGCACTGCCCTAAACCCTGAAACACCAGCCCCTGCACGACCCCCTACACTGCCCGAACACCATTGCACTGCCCTAAACCCTGAAACACCACCCCAGCACGACCCCCTACACTGCATGAACACCACTGCCCTAAACCCTGAAACACCACCCCCAGCAAGACCCCCTACACTGCCCGAATACCACTGCACTGCCCTAAAGCCTGAAACACCACCTCCAACACAACCCCCTACACTGCCTGAACACCATTGCTCTGCCCTAAACCCTGAAACACTGCCCCCAGCAAGACCCCTACACTGCCCGAACACCACTGCACTGCCCTAAACCCTGAAACATCACCCCCAGCAAGACCCCCTACACTGCCCGAACACCACTGCCCTAAACCCTGAAACACCACCCCCAGCACGACCCCCTACACTACTCGAACACCACTGCACTGCCCTAAACCCTGAAACACCACCCCCAGCACGACCCCCTACACTGCCCGAACACCACTGCTCTGCCCAAAACACTGAAACACCAGCCCCAGCATGACCCCTACACTGCCCGAACACCACTGCACTGCCCTAAACCCTGAAACACCAGCCCCAGCACGAACCCCTACACTGCCCAAACACAACTGCACTACCCTAAACCCAGAAACACCACCCCCAGCACGACCCCCTACACTGCCCGAGCACCACTGCCTGCACTGCCCTAAACCCTGAAACACCAGCCCCAGCACGACCCCCTACACTGCCTGAACACTACTGCACTGCCCTAAACCATGAAACACCATCCCCAGCACGACCCCCTACACTGCACGAACACCACTGCACTGCCCTAAACCCTGAAAAACTACCCCCAGCAAGACCCCTACACTGCCCGAACACCACTGCACTGCCCTAAACCCTGAAACATCACCCCCAGCAAGACCCCCTACACTGCCCGAACACCACTGCCCTAAACCCTGAAACACCACCCCCAGCAAGACCCCCTACACTGCCCGAACACCACTGCACTGCCCTAAACCCTGAAACACCAGCCCCAGCACGACCCCCTACACTGCCCGAACACCACTGCACTGCCCTAAACCCTGAAACACCACCCCGTGCATGACCCCCTACACTGCCCGAACACCACTGCACTGCCCTAAACCCTGAAACACCAGCCCCAGCACGACCCCCTAAACTACCTGAACACCACTGCACTACCCTAAACCCTAAAATACTCCCCCAGCACGACCCCTACACTACCCGAACACAACTGCACTGCCCTAAACCCTCAAACACTCCCCCAGCATGACCCCCTACACTACCCGAACACCACTGCACTGCCCTAAACCCTAAAACACTCCCCCAGCACGACCCCCTACACTGCCCGAACACCACTGCACTGCCCTAAACCCTAAAACACTCCCCCCAGCATGACCCCCTACACTACCCAAACACCACTGCACTGCCCTAAACCCTAAAACACTACCCCCAGCATGACCCCCTGCACGACCCAAACACCACTGCACTGTTAATGTTAATGTTAAATTGGACTTGTAGAGCGCTTATTACCAGCAGGTCTCTAAGCGCTTCAAGAAGAACAACGTCAGTTCCAAGGAGAATACTGTCAGATCCAAAAGTGTCAAGCCCATGCTTCCGTAAATAAAAGGGTTTTGAGTTCTTTTCTGAATGGAAGGAGACATCTTTCTGCCCGAAGCTGGACCGGCAACCTGTTCCAGAGTGGTGGTAATAGGACAGAAAATGCCCGGCCACCTTTGGTAGTGTAATTGAATCGCGGGCATTTTAAGAGGCCTTCCGTGGAGGACCTTAGTGAGCGGCCGGGGACGTATTTCTCCAGGCGTTCCTTGATGTAAATGGGTGCCTGACCGAATAGGGCCTTATGTGTGATGCAGAGGCCTTTAAATTTAGCCCTCTGCTTAATTGGCAGCCAATGAAGTTGTTGCAATAGGGGTGATGCCCGCGTGCGCCTCGGTAGTTTGAAAATTAACCTGGCAGCATCGTTCATCACCACCTGAAGTTTGCTCACCAGTGAGTCTGGTAGACCGATATAGAGCGCATTTCCGTAGTCCAGCCGAGTCAGGATCAAAGCGGACACGACCGTCTTCATGAATGAGAAGGAGAGAATAGGGGAGAGTCTCCTCAGCTGCCTTAGTAGGCCAACACAAGTTCCAAACACGGTGGAAACTTGATTGGCCAGTGAAAGTTTGGCATCAATTTTGATTCCCAGACTTTTTACCACCGGAACTGGGGCTGGATTGTCACCCAGTTCGTGCGGCCAGAACAGGGAATTCCAAGGGTTACTCTCAGTGGTGATGGCCAAAACCTCAGTCTTGTCCGGGTTAATCTTGAGTGAGTTGGCCGTCATCCACTTAACCGTGAATCGCAATATGTCTTGCGCCCGGGAGTGGGCCTGCGGCGTGTTTTCTATTTGAAATATGATTTGCGTGTCATCCGCATAATTGAATACCTGGAAGTCCATCAAAGCCAGGGCCGTTATCAAAGGTCTGAGGTATATGTTAAACAAGAGGGGGATAGCGCTGACCCTTGTGGGACTCCACAGGGGTGGACCCCTCTCTGAGACCCAATCGCCCATCTGAATTTTTTGGGTGCGGTCGGTCAAGAATGAGGCAATCCATTGAAGTATTTGGCCACCAATCCCAATATTATGTATTCTTTCCAGGAGAAGAGGGTGGCTGACCGTGTCGAACGCTGCCGACAGGTCTAGGAGGACTAGGGCACATGGCTTCCTGTTCTCTGATGAGATCCTCATAACGTCAAGCACTGACAGCATCACCAGTTCAGTACTATGGTGAGCGCGGAAGCCAGCCTGCTTGTCTCCCAAAAGATGGTGGTCCTCCATGAATCTAGATAGAGTCTGCAGGACATATTGTTCAATGATTTTGGCCAGAAATGGAAGCTGAGATATTGGTCTGTAATTTTTCATATTGGAGGCGTCCGCTTCTGTCTTCTTAAGTAGCGGGATTACTCTGGCTTCCTTAAACCCTGAAACACCACCCCCAGCACGACCCCCTACACTGCCCGAACACCACTGCACTAACTTAACCCCTAAAACACGACCTCCTACACTACACAAAGACCACTGCACTACCCTAAACCCTAAAACACTACCCCCAGCACGACCCCCTACACTACACAAACACCACTGCACTACCCTAAACCCTAAAACACTACCCCCTACACTACACAAACAACACTGCACTACCCTAAACCCTAAAACAATACCCCCAGCACGAACCCCTACACTACCCAAACACCACTGCACTACCCTAAACCCTAAAACACTACCCCCAGCAGTACCCCCTACACTACCCAAACACCATTGCACTACCCTAAACCCTAAAACACTACCCCCAGCAGTACCCCCTACACTACCCAAACACCACTGCACTACCCTAAACCCTAAACCACTACCCCCAGCACGACCCCCTACACTACCCAAACACCACTGCACTACCCTAAACCCTAAAACACTACCCCCAGCACAACCCCCTACACTACCCAAACACCACTGTAATACCCTAAACCCTAAAACACTCCCCCAGCACGACTCCCTACACTATCCAAACACCACTGCACTACCCTAAACCCTAAATCTACCCCCAGCATGACCCCTACACTACACAAACACCACTGCACTACCCTAAACCCTAAAACACTACCCCCACCACGACCCCTACACTACACAAACACCACTGCACTACCCTAAACCCTAAAACACTACCCCCTACACTACACAAACAACACTGCACTACCCTAAACCCTAAAACAATACCCCCAGCACGAACCCCTACACTACCCAAACACCACTGCACTACCCTAAACCCTAAAACACTACCCCCAGCAGTACCCCTACACTACCCAAACACCATTGCACTACCCTAAACCCTAAAACACTACCCCCAGCAGTACCCCCTACACTACCCAAACACCACTGCACTACCCTAAACCCTAAACCACTACCCCCAGCACGACCCCCTACACTACCCAAACACCACTGCACTACCCTAAACCCTAAAACACTACCCCCAGCACAACCCCTACACTACCCAAACACCACTGTAATACCCTAAACCCTAAAACACTCCCCCAGCACGACTCCCTACACTATCCAAACACCACTGCACTACCCTAAACCCTAAATCTACCCCCAGCATGACCCCCTACACTACACAAACACCACTGCACTACCCTAAACCCTTAAACACTACCCCCAGCACGACCCCCTTCACTACCTAAACACAACTACACAATTTGTTACAGGCGTTGCAACGCAGGCCTGTGGTGCTTACTGGAAGTACTTGGTGGGCTAGTTGGGCACAGTGGTGAAGGGAGGGGGCGGGGCCTCAGGTGACATGTGCGCAAACACGCCCCCTTGAATCCTGAGGGACCCTGGGGGCCAACTAGCCCACCAGGTACCTTCAGTAAGCACAACAGAGTTGCGTTGCAGAGAGGTGAAAAAGGTGCGTGGCCTCGGAACGCCTCTCTGCAACTCAGCTCTGTGGTCCTAACTGTAGGTACCTGGGTGGCTAGTTGGGCCCCAGGGACCCTCAGGATTCAAAGGGACTTAATCCCGCAACTTAAAACGCGCCACGGGGCGCGTTTGCACACGCGTTTTAAGAGGTAGTTTTAATCCCCTGCCCTATTATGTACTAGGGACTTACAGAGGAGGTCATGCTAATCACAGGGGTACCCCAATGCATAGTGTTCCCTAGTGTATGTAGGTGTTTTCACTGTATTCTAAGTGTCTTTTAGCATAGCACTGACTCTGGTTAGTCAGAGTCAGTTACCACCAGTACCCGTCTGAAAAGTTGTGGGCACAGGATGATTTTGCAACATGGCCTCTTTCTGCTCCTCTGTTGGTTCTTTCTGCACATCTTTTGCTTCTTCCTGCACTTTTCTTCGTCTTTGTGGACTTCTGTTGCTTCTTTCTGCATTTCTTTTGCTTCTTTCTGCGCGTTTTTCTTCTTTCTTCACATGTCCTACCTCTGTAGGCATAGTTAGAAACTAGCATTTAAAAAACCTTTGAAATTCACTTAAAAAATCATAGGTTTCAGGCACGTTATAGTTAGAAATTAGCATTTAAAAAACCTTTGAAATTCACTGAAAAAACCATAGGTTTCAGACACGTTATAGTTAGAAATTAGCATTTAAAAAACCTTTGAAATTCACTGAAAAAACCATAGGTTTTAGGGACAGTTATAGTTAGTTGAACATTTCACTCGTACAAAACCATAGAAATTCCCCCGTTATAGTTAGTTCAGCTAACTATAACTCGCGCCCCGCAATGCACTGCTGATGACGTCACATATTACATCACTCATGACATGGTCAGTGACATCACTGATGACATCACTGATGACATCTCAAATGACATCACTGATGACATCATCCATGTGATAATTTCATGCATCATCTCACACCCTAATATAGCTTTTGATACACCCACTCTAAATTACAGACTGCCATTCTCAAAACCATACACACTTCAATACCAATAACTACATACCCACTCACTGATTCTTAGGTCTACACACACACATCTACTCACTCACCCGTACAGTCACTCATACTTACAGTCACTCAGTACAGGACTATCATATGCACTCATACACCTATATAAACACTCACACACCGCCACTCATCCATAGAGGTACTCACACACCTAGTCAGTCATGCAAAAAATTAATCACACACCCATTTACTCACCTATACAGTTATACACACACCAACTCACTTACTCATACAAATACTAGCACATTCTTACGCTCTTATACAATAACTGATACAAGCACACACGCATCCATACAGCCACTCTCACAATCACACACTCTCACTTATAGCCATTTAAATACTCTAACACACATATATACTGCCTTTTACATATGTAGTTACTCGCACATGTACCACTGAGATATACATTCACTCACTAACACACCCATACACACACTCACCCACCCAAGCAGTCCATCACAGATGCACTCTTGAAATCATGCACCCAGTGAATCACCCACTCACACATCTATGTACAGAGTCACACACACCCCACCCACACAAACACTCAGGCAGCCATACAGATACTCAGAGAACCAATCAATAACCCATATAGACACTCATGTAGCTATTCGCAAATCCATGCATCCACTTACACACCAACAAACAGACGGATACAGACATTCACACAGTTTAGTCACTAACCCATGCATTCAGTAAGATACGTTTAATCACTCACTTGTAGAGTCAGTCACGCACGTACTAAATCATCCATTCAGACACTTAAACACCCACTCATTCTTCAATACGCCTTTCCCTATATATATTAAACATATTTAAACTTTACAGAAACACACAGTCACTGGATGATGTCATCAGTGATTTCATTTGAGATGTCATCAGTGATGTCACTGACCATGTCATGAGTGATGTAATATGTGACGTCATCAGCAGTGCATTGCGGGCGCGAGTTATAGTTAGCTGAACTAACTATAACGGGGGAATTTCTATGGTTTTGTACGAGTGAAATGTCCAACTAACTATAACTGTCCCTAAAACCTATGGTTTTTTCAGTGAATATATATATATATATACCCACACATAGACACACATACACACACACACATACATGTCCAACAGGACAACACGGAGCACTCATGGGGTCACAGTTTGTTCTTAAATTAGCAAGTAGACGCGTTTCGGCATTAGCCTTTTTCAGTCCTTGCTTAACAGTGAAAGGGACACCTTACAAACAGTGTATTTTTATATGTGAACACCATCATGCATCCAGATAGGAGGATTTGAAAATAGCAAAGGGGGAAAGAGGACTGCCATTCAAGTTTAAAGACCATGTCTCTGGCGGCCATTTTAGCATATATATATATATATATATATATATATATATATATATATATATATATTATCTACTGGCGGTCGCCAGTAGATAGTTATAGTTAGGACCTATTTTCCATAGGAAATTCGCGACATTCTATTTGAAATAACTCTCTTACCGGTTGACGAATCTTCGCGAAATGTTCAAACTTTATGGCCCGCTCCGGTCCGCTCCTACCCTGAAAGTCTCGGGGTGATTCGTCAGCGGGGGCCGAGAAAAGGGGGGTCCCAAAACGTGTTTTCCCCATTCATTTTCCCATAGGAAACTTTAGACACGGCTACAGCCCGAACTGCTGAACGGAATTACACCAAATTTGGCAAAGAGGTAGTTCTTGGTTCAGAAAGAACCCTTTTGTTAAATGGTGTAAATCCGTTCAGTAGTTCCTGAGAAAATCAAAATGAAAATCACATATATATCTATGGCCGGGTTGGATTCGCACCCTCCCGATCACGAGCTGCATGCTAATTGGCTGTCAACACTCCAAACCAGGAAGTGTTGGCAGCCATTTTGTCCCTCGGTAGAACCGAGGGACAGAAACAAGTGCGCAAAACGAACAAAGGGGGCAGGGTAGAAACACCCTGACCCCTAGGTCTGCTCAGGGGTCCCACAAAGACCCCCTGGGCAGAAAAAGCATTTAAAAAAAAAAAAAATCGGCAGGATGCGCTCAGGGTGCGCGGATCCTGCCGAAAAAAAAAGCGCGGTCTCCGCGCTTCGATGCAAATTGGCCCCCGGGTGGCCCAAGTCCCGGGGGCATGCGGGGGGGTGTTTATTGTTTATATGGGGGCCTCTAAGGCCCTCAAGCCCCAGGGACCGCCACCCCCCGGGGCTTAATAAAAAAATGGTGCGGGAGGGCTCTTTGTCCTCCCGCTGCCCCGGGGACCGCCACCCCCCGGGGCTTCTTTTTTTTAATTTTAATAACGTGTGGGGGGGGGGCTCCAGCCCCCCCACACGCCCCGGGGACCACCACCTCCCCAGGGCACATAGAAAATAAATGTGGGGGTCCGTTACGGACCCCAGAGCCTCGGGGACCACCACCTCCCGGGGCTGTGCAATTCAAGGGAGGGGGCCGCGCGGCCCCCTCCCGGAGCCCTTGATGGCCCTGGGGACCGCCACCCCCAGGGCCGGCTCCTGCAGTGTCCCGGGGTGCCTACCCCCGGACACTGTAGTTTGCAATGGCAGGACGGGAGCCTCGCGGCTCCCGTCCTGTCATTGCAAACTTGCTTTGGATATTGGCTTCCAATATCCAAAGCTGTTGCTTTCCACACGGGGAGCAGCATGTTAGCTGCTCCCCATGTGGAAAAGCAATGCCGGCTCCCAAGGGACGCGGGGAGCCGGCGGGACTGTGGGGGTTTGGGGACCCCCACAGTCCCCAACCAGAGGCCAGGCCCCGGTGGCTGGGGTCCCCGGGGCCATAAGTGGCCAGGGAGGGGCCACGCAGCCCCCTCCCCAAATTTAAAAAAAATTAAAATAAAAAATAAAAAAGTGCAAGGCCGGCCCCGGGGATGGGGTCCCCGGGGCCTTAAATGGCCTGAGGAGGGGGCCACGCAGCCCCCTCCAAATCTATAAAATAAAAACCAAGGGCATGCTCCGGGGGATGGGGTCCCCGGGGCCAATACAGGCCCAGGGAAGGGGGCCACGTGGCCCCCTTCCCGTTTTTTTTTAATTTAAAAAATAAAATAAAATGCTCAGGCCCCGGGGATGGGGTCCCCGGGGCCAAAAGTGGGCAAGGGAAGGGGAGCCACGCAGCCCCCCTCCCATTAAAAAAAAAAACAAAAACAAAAAAAACGGCTGGCATCGTGCCGGAGGCCCCGCCCCCCTCCCTGCAGTACTCTGCAAACGCGCCCCCTGGTGCGTTTTAAGAAGGGAAGTAATTCCCCTTGAATACTGGGGGTCCCTGGGGGCCAACTAGCCCAACAGGAACCTCCAGTATGCGCCAGGGGCTGCGTTGCAGAGAGGTGTACAGAGGCCACGCCCTTTTACACCTCTCTGCAACGCAGCTCTGTGGCACTTTTAGAAGTACATGGTGGGCTAGTTGGACTCCAGGGACCCTCAGAATTGAAGGGGACTTAATCCCCCAACTTAAAACGCGCCACGGGCGCGTTTGCACAGTGGTGAAGGGAGGAGGCGGGGCTTCAGGTGACATGTGTGCAAACAGGCCCCTTGGCGCGTTTTAAGATGGGGAATTAAATCCCTTCAATCCTGAGGGTCCCTGGAGGCCAACTAGCCCACCATGTACTTCTAAAGCGCCACAGAGCTGGGTTGCAGAGAGGTGTAAAAGGGGCATGGCCTCTGAACACCTCTCTGCAACACAGCTCCCTGGCGCATACTGGAGGTACAGGGTGGGCTAGTTGGACCTCAGGGACCCTCATGATTCAAGGGGCCTTAATCCCCAACTTAAAACGCGCCACGGGGCGCGTTTGCACAGATGTCACCTCAGGCCCCGCCCCCTCCCATCACCATTGTGCAAATATTCCTCTAAAATCAGCCGAACTACGAATTCCGATTTACTCACCTGTTATCAGGAGAGACCTCAGTGCTGCATCTTTCAGCCCAGTACTGATCCTGAAAAGTAATTTTAACCGTACTTACCAGTAACTTGAATTTCCTTCCATAGGATATCATTGACTGGATTCACTTGGAAATTCTTCTAAGTGTGGAGTTTTGGAACTTTATAATATTCCTCTAAAATCAGCCGAAATACGAATTCCGATTTACTCACCTGTTATCAGGAGAGACCTCAGTGCTGCATCTTTCAGCCCAGTACTGATCCTGAAAAGAAATTTTAACCGTACTTACCAGTAACTTGAATTTCCTTCCATAGGATATCATTGTCTGCTTTTTGCTGAAAAAGTTTCTAAGTGTCGATTTTTGAAACATACAAATATTCCTCTAAAATCAGCCGAACTACGAATTCCGATTTACTCACCTGTTATCAGGAGAGACCTCAGTGCTGCATCTTTCAGCCCAGTACTGATCCTGAAAAGTAATTTTAACCGTACTTACCAGTAACTTGAATTTCCTTCCATAGGATATCATTCACTGGTTTCACTTGGAAATTCTTCTAAGTGTGCAGTTTTGGAACTTTAGAATATTCCTCTAAAATCAGCCGAAATACGAATTCCGATTTACTCACCTGTTATCAGGAGAGACCTCAGTGCTGCATCTTTCAGCCCAGTACTGATCCTGAAAAGTAATTTTAACCGTACTTACCAGCAACTTGAATTTCCTTCCATAGGCTAACATTGACTGGTTTCACTTGGAAATTCTTCTGTGTGGAGTTTTGGAACTTTATAATATTCCTCTAAAATCAACCGAACTACGAAAACCGATTTACTCACCTGTTATCAGGAGAGAACCCAGTGCTGCATCTTTTAGCCCAGCACTGACCCTGAAAAGTAATTCTAACCGTACTTACCAGTAACTTGTATTTCCTTCCATAGGAATCCATTGTCTGGTTTTCAGCAGAAAAGTTTCAGTGTCGATTTTCACAAACTACAAATATTCCTTAAAAATCGCCTGTTTGACTTAAACGCATTCTTTCAACTGTTTACAGGAGATGCACCAGTGCTGGATCCAGGATCCAACACTGAGTAAGAAAAAGTAACGATAACACTACTTACCTGCTAAGTGAATTTCCTCCCATAGGATAACATTGGTGATTCTATGTGAAAAAGTTTCTAAGTGTCAACTTTTAAAATACAATAATATTCCTTAAAAATCAGTACTGTAACCAAAACGCTTTTACTCAACTGTTTACAGGAGATGTCCCAGGACTGAATCTAGGATCCAGTCCTGTGGTTAGAAAAGTAATCCATAAAGTAACTAATTGCATTTAACTAGAAATTCACATTGAGCTCAATGTTGCATTGTGTTTGAAATTGTGTTGCCCATTGCAACAACTGTAACTACTGTACTTAAAACTCTATTGCCTATTTGCAAACTATTTAAACTAAAGTAATTCATTCTGAGAAAGTATATTTTGTAATGTAATGTATAATGTAATTACAATGTAATTTAATAAATAAAATATCTAAAAATAAATAGTTTTAAAAAATGTAGTAAATCAGTATCAAAAAAATAAATATAACAATTAATACATTTAAAAATTGTCATTTACAAAACCTTTGAAATTCACTGAAAAAACCATAGGTTTCAGGCACGTTATAGTTAGAAATTAGCATTTAAAAAACCTTTGAAATTCACTGAAAAAACCATAGGTTTCAGACACGTTATAGTTAGAAATTAGCATTTAAAAAACCTTTGAAATTCACTGAAAAAACCATAGGTTTTAGGGACAGTTATAGTTAGTTGGACATTTCACTCGTACAAAACCATAGAAATTCCCCCGTTATAGTTAGTTCAGCTAACTATAACTCGCGCCCCCGCAATGCACTGCTGATGACGTCACATATTACATCACTCATGACATGGTCAGTGACATCACTGATGACATCTCAAATGACATCACTGACGACATCACTGATGACATTATCCATGTGATAATTTCATGCATCTTCTCACACCCTAATATAACTTTTGATACACCCACTGTAAATTACAGACTGCCATTCTCAAAACCATAGACACTCCAACACCAATAACTACATACCCACTCACTGTTTCTTAGGTCTACACACACATCCACTCACTCACCCGTACAGTCACTCATGCTTACAGTCACTCAGTACAGGACTATCATATGCACTCATACACCTACATAGACACTCACACACCGCCACTCATCCATAGAGGTACTCACACACCTAGTCAGTCATGCAAATAATTAATCACACTGCCATTTACTCACCTATACAGTTATACACACACCAGCTCACTTACTCATACAAATACTAGCACAATCTTACGCTCTTATACAATCACTGATACAAGCACACACTCATCCATACAGTTACTCTCACAATCACAATCACACACTCTCACTTCTAGCTATTTATATACTCGAACACACATATATACTGCCTTTCACATATGTAGTTACTCACACATGTACCACTGAGATATACATTCACTCACTAACACACCCATACACACACTCACCCACCCATAGCAGTCCATCACAGATGCACTCTTGAAACCATGCACCCAGTGAATCACCCACTGATACATCTATGTGCAGAGTCACACACACCCCATCCACACAAACACTCAGGCACCCATACAGATACTCAGACAACCAATCAATAACTGCATAGACACTCATGTAGCTATTCACAAATCACATGCAGCCACTTACACACCAACAGACAGACGGATACAGACATTCACACAGTTTAGTCACTAACCCATGCATTTAGTAAGATACGTTTAATCACTCACTTATAGAGTCAGTCACGCACCTACTAAATCATCCATTCAGACACTTATACACCCACTCATTATTCAATACACTATAGAAACACACAGTCACTGCATGATGTCATCAGTGATGTCATTTGAGATGTCATCAGTGATGTCATCAGTGATGTCACTGACCATGTCATGAGTGATGTAATATGTGACGTCATCAGCAGTGCATTGCGGGGGCGCGAGTTATAGTTAGCTGAACTAACTATAACGGGGGAATTTCTATGGTTTTGTACGAGTGAAATGTCCAACTAACTATAACTGTCCCTAAAACCTATGGTTTTTTCAGTGAATTTCAAAGGTTTTTAAATGCTAATTTCTAACTATAACGTGTCTGAAACCTATGGTTTTTTCAGTGAATATATATATATATATACACAAAACTCCAATCTTCACTCGCTTTCATAGAGAATGGAAAACAGGAGCACGGACCACAATTCGGTGCAGGTTTAAAGTTTATTCAGTTCCACCAAACACAGGAGCATGACGCGTTTCGACCCCAGAGGGACTTGATCACATGACACGCTCTACAAAACATGGTTGGTTTATATACCTCTTTTTTTCAGCATTTTTTTACTCTTTTTCGCTTTTTTTACTTTTTACTGCTCTTAAAGTGGCAAGTGCCTTAAGATATGTGCAAGGAGTTACATAAACATGAAAGGAAGATTTTGCACCTCACCATAGTTATGCAGCCCGGGTGGTTGTATGTTCAGGTGTAAATACCAGATCGATAACACTTTATGACATGTAGTGTTAGAGCCATGGGGTTAATAAAAACCAATGTTTCATACATAAAATAGCAGTTTTAAAAAAGCAATTTAAAAAAAAACTATGCTAAAACATAAATATGTGGTTGGCTAAAAAAAGGGGGAGAATTCTCCCTAATGTTTGCCTAGTTGTAGAGTAACGGTTTAAATACCCGATCCTGGCATAGCCATCCATACAGTGCTAGTGCTGCATACAGTACTTTTTCAATGTTGGCTGAGTAGATAGTCTAGCCCCTCCAAGGTTTTACCCTTTGATTTGCTATTCATTCTGATATTACTACCAAGTCAATAACAATTAAAACCGTATATTGTTTTATGGCCATGGGGTTGATAGAAACTCATAATGTCGTACCGTTAACAAGCCGCTATTAGAAGTTACAGTTGCATCACATATATGTCAATTGTATAGTAGGGCCTATCCCTGATGTTTGCCAAGAATAAATAATAATGGTTTGAGAACCCCATATTAGCATATACATCCACAAAGTGCTAGTGCTACATATAGTACTTGTTATAGTAAGCAATAATTAATATTAATCTACCCTTTGCAGCAATAGAAAGGACACAGGATAGTGCAAATATCCACCGTGCTGTAGGTATACCTGTTCAAACGTGTATCTTAACTAAAACCAATCTAAATACCATGTGCAAAATATGTGTAAGAGATTAAAACATAGGGGTTTGGCGGCTAGATAAAATCCAATGTTTTTTAGATATGAATAACAGGTGATGCAAACTTTTTCCTAACTGGTTTCATCTACTTGGACCCTGTGGCTCAGTACATTCAGAGGCAGGTGTAAAGCTCTTCTGTGATGTTAAGACTTCCCGGGGACTTAGTGTTGAGCTCTAGAATGTATCGTGTCTCGAGACGTCTTAGGGCTTTTTCCCTGTCACCGCCTCTTTTTTTTGGTTGGGACCGCATCAAGTAGATAGTATTTTAAATCTAGGGGGTTTCCTTTGTGTACTTCCCCGAAGTGACTGGCCACTGGGTAGGAGGTGTCCTGATTTTTAATGGCTCTGATGTGCTGGAGAATCCTCTTGTGCCCCTGTAGTATAGTACTGCCTACATATCTTAGGGCACAGGGACTCTCCAGCACATACACCACATGATCAGATTTACAGGATAATGCTTTGCCGATGGGTCGTTCCTGTGCACTGAAAGGAGTTTTGTAGGAGGTTTTCTTAATCCCAAATTGGCAGGCCTTGCAAACTTTGCTAGGGTAAAAGCCCTTCCTTTGAGACAACCAGGTGCCCTTAGTACGACATAGTGGGTCATTACGGACTAAAGCGTCCTTCATGGACGGGGCCCTGCTGTAAGTGATGGCTGCATTTTTAGGGAGTAAGTGGCCAATAATGGGATCATCCAGGATGAGGGGCCAGTTTCTTTTGATGATTTTTCTGATGGCCTTTTCTTGCCTGTTGTACCTTAGAATGAACCTGAAATTTGTCTTGACCTCAGTTTGTGTGGTGACTGTCACTGGGGCTTGATTCACAAGGCTTTCCCTAGTAACTGAGTTACTCTTTTTGATGGCAGCGTTAATGCATTTGGATGAGTAACCCCTCGCAAGGAATCTACTTTTGCTGGCTTGTTGGGCTGTTCTTAAATCCTCCTCACAACTACAAATGCGTTTTATCCGCAGCATCTCCCCATATGGGATGCTGTGTATTAAATGTTGTGGGTGTGAGCTGCCAGCATGTAAAACTGCATTGCCCGCAGTAGGTTTCCTGTGTAGTTTAGTTTCAAGGTGGCCATTGTTGATGTAAACCTCAACGTCTAGGAAATTAACAGTGGTCGGGCTGATTGAGGCAGTAAACTGTAGATTAAGATTGTTAACATTCAAATCATTTACAAACTGTTCAGCTTCAGTTTTAGAACCTTGCAAAATTATCAAGAGATCGTCAATGAACCTGAACCAGACCTTAATGTTGTTATTAACAATGGTGGCAAATGAACGTGTGATAAGCCCATCCTCTCAAATCCCACACTGTGTCTTCTCAATATCTGGGAAGCAACAGACCTCACGCAAGCCGAGCAATCGTGGGCCACGATGGGGTGGTGCATAGCGAAACGAAATATAGCCCAGAAATGGGGTGTAGACCCTTTACCACTGCTGAGATATTGGGCAAAAGATTTGGACCATGCCATGATCGCCGAAAAAACAGTTTATAAAGGCAGGGGATGTCCACGTAAATGGGATCACAAATGGGGGCACTGGAATAAATATAGGGGGAGATATGTGTCTCTCCAACAGTTGAGCTGAGGAGGGAAAGACTCCAGGTGTTGGAGGAGGACATGGATGGGAGCAAGGCACACACTGTGGGCAATCAGCACTAGGTATATGTTATTTGAATTTCCTGACCCAAGAACTTATAAGTGACCCACCTGGGATTGTCCTGTACTGACTGAACTATGCTGCCATGGGCTTCTGCCGGACTAATGATAAAAAAGATAATGCTGTAATCTCTTGAACATCTTTACCTCAACTGTCGATGTACTGTCTTGATTGCTGCTTTGTTACTAATAAAATTGTTTAAAAAAAAAAACAATGGTGGCAAATTCCTTTGACAATACCAGCTCCTCCCACCACCCCATGTGTAGACAGGCATAGCTGGGGGAGAAGCTGGCTCCCATCGCTACGCCCCGTTGTTGTTGGTATAACACATTCTGGAAAAGAAAAATATTGTTCCTCAGGCAAAAGTCCACCATGCTTATCAACATTTTGTTATGTTGTGCAAAATTCAGTGGTCTTCTGGATAGGTAGTGGTGGAGCGCCCTCAGTCCGTCATGATGGTTAATAGATGTATATAAAGAGGTTACATCCAATGCGATGAGTAGAAAATCATTCTGCCATTCAAAATTTTGTATTTTGGAAAGAAAGTCACCTGTGTCCTTAATATACGAAGGTAAATGTTGGACATACTCCTGTAGGAAGAAATCTACATATTGTGACGTTCTTTCGAGTAAGCTATTGTGGGCAGATATGATCGGCCTTCCTGGTGGTTTGGCTTAGTTTTTATGGATCTTAGGTATGAAATACAGTATGGGTGTGACTGGGTGTTCATTCCTTAGGAACTTATACTCCATGGGAGATAACAACCCTGCATTTTTCCAAGCCACAAGTTTCATATTGTATTCATTGTATGTGGACTTTAGCGCCAGTTGATCACTGCGATGGTAACAATTCCTGTCCGCTAGGTGGTTCATAGCTTCCTCTATATACTCCGTTTTTTTCCATAGCACCAGGTTTCCGCCTTTATCAGCATTGCGTATAACTATTTCATTGTTAGAGCTGAGTTTGTTCATCAGTTCGTGATATTGGAGTTCCTATTTGTTGGTTTTACGCCTTGCTGACCCTTGTACTTGATAGTTCAGTCGTTTAATACCCATTACTACCTGTTCCTGGAAGATATCAATCGAATCCCTGGTTGTAATGGGATTGAATGTAGAACGTGGTTTAAAGGGGGTCACACATGCGGATGATGTGTTTGAACTCCTCATGCCATCATTGTTGCAGGTTTCACCATTATTGGTGTTGGAAGAGGTAGAATTTTCATTGGCAAGCTCCTGTAAGTCGGATAGGAGGGACATGTCTGAACCGGTTAGTTTGAAACAAGGCGGGCTGGATACCTGTTGAATTGACTGTGTTGTATTCTCCTCAGATCTAGCTTTATTTTGGAGGAAACATTTTTTCAATTTAAGTTTCCTTATGCTTTTAAATATATCCATTCTAGTCGCGGCATAGTCAAACGAACTTACAGGGCAGTACGAGAGTCCCAAAGAAAGTAGTTGTTCCTCTGCTTTATTAAGAACCACATCTGTAAGGTTTATTATCGTCTGGCTGTTGCTTGGATCACCTGGAGCTAGCGTCTCCAATTGCGTCTGGTTTGACGTGTTTGCCTCTTTTGTTCTTCGCTTTTTGCCCGTCGCCTCTCCCGGCGTTTGGTGGATTTGTTTTTGGTTCTTTGTTCGGCTGATTTCTGGGACGTAATGTGTTTCTGCGTTCGTATACTAAAAAATCCACCTCCTCCGCTAGACTTATTTTAGCTGGTATTTGTTTCAGGGCTTGGATGCGGTCTTCAGCTTCCGTTTCGCTCTCCAGCGCAGAGCTGAGGTCAGAATTGGAAGTCATGTGTGGTCCTGCTGTATTGCATCCAGTATTGTCTCTGACTGATCGTACTTCTCCATATTTAGAGACTTTGAGCGCATCGTATTTCTTTGCAAACGTGAAAATGCGCCCTGTTTCATAGTCAGTGCGGTCTCTATGAAATTTAAAAGCCTTGCGTTCCCGGATTTTGTCTTCTTCTTTTTCAATCGTTTTAACATTTCTTCTTTGAGTTTGTTTTGTTCGTCACTGCAGCCCATTGTTCCCAGTTCAGCATTAAGTTGGTCAATTTGATCTTGCAGTTTGAGACTGTCTTTTTCTGCATATTTGACTAGAATGATAATTAATCGTCTTGAAGATTCGAGATTTGTTTCCGCCCACTCCCTCATCATGTCATGGTCCGGATTTTCGTAGCTGGGGGCTGTAAGACTGCGTAACCCCGGAGCACCCTGCCAACATCTAAGTAGCATTGCAGAGATTTCGCCTCCCACCACTTACTCTGTTCTGCTTTCATTAGTTTTTCTAAGGTTTTGAATTTTTCTCTCAGACTGGTGTTTCTTGGCCCCACTGGTGCATTAGGGGAAATTGAGTCCTGGTTAGGAATTTTGGCATCATCAAACATTTGCGCTGCCGCCGCTTCCCTTTCTTTTAGCGTGTCCGCTGACATGGTGTTTACTGGAACAGTTACTGATGTAGTTCATGATTTGGTGCACTGGAGGGGGATTTGCTGGCTTCGTGCCACCCACTGCTCGTGCGTTACTGCACACCTCTGTACCCAACAATAGGCAGCTTTTGGCCACCCTCGCCGGAAACCACTCCCGGTTATGTGTGTGTATTTTTTTAAGTTCATGTATTTTAACATTATTTTCTTTTGGGTTTTATTTTAAGTCCCTACCCCATTATTTGCTATGGAATGGTGTTGCAATTTCAGTGGTTTGCCATGTGTGATTCTGCACTCACTCCAGATCTGGGCTGCAAAACATTTGTAACTGTTTTATGACCTTTATGGCTGAAATAATAAAGGAAGTACAGTTTGTGAGTAGCAACAAGCTTACCCTTTTGTGGGTGGGTGTTTGTCCCTCCCTAAACACCTCTTTAATCCTTCCTTTACCCTTCCTTACCTTTTCCTAAATCCCTCACATTTTGTAATAAGTGTTCCCCATTTTCCAGCCAATCACCCCTGTCCTTCCAACAGGTAGAACAAAACAGTAGGTATATCTGTGGGGCAGAGATCTCCTCGTAGAAAAGATAAGAGAGTTGGAGGCAGAAGTCTTCAGATATAGGTTTTGTGAAAAGCATTTTATTGTATGTTGCAGTTTGTGAATAAGTCCCTGATTGACCCTGTTGTTCACATGCATAAAATGTGCTTTTTCTCCCAGTTAACACCCCTGCAGGAACTAGCTATTGTACGTTGTATGTACACTACCATCACTCAAAGGGATTTGACAAAGAGCAACATGCTGGTGACTGCTGACACTCTGGACAGCATCCTGAAGTACTCGGTAAGCAACAGGTTCTCACCGACAGATGGTGATCATTCACTCAATCATGGGAAACCTCAGGAGCTTCAGGGCAGGGGTTGCAAAGCACTGCATCTTTGCACATCTTTACTGCCCTGGCAAAGCAGAATTACTACAGATCATCCTGTCAGACCTTTGGTATCCCAAATAGTTTCGTCGTGGTCTGCAGCCAGTATGGAAACCAGCAGAGGTGCCATTGGATGGTTAACAGCTTTATACAGATGGCTCTCTCAGAGGTTCTGAAATAATTTACACAGGATTATTAACTTGATGCCACAATGGATGCGAATAGAGAGCCCAGCTAAAGTAGTGCATGGGAGACCCAATGGGGAACAAACAAATAGCAAGATATTCCTGACATGAAAAAGTCTAATCGATTACACAATGGCAAAAGAAAGGATTTTGTAGGATGTACCACAGGATGTTAGATTGGTGATATCGTGGGAGCTGCAAGAAATTTAGCAGCTCTTTAAATGAGAGCACTGACTTAGTTTTACAGTGGGTGGGAATGTAATAATTAACAGCACTATATATCAGAATATTACATATAGAATATCATTTGACATCAATATCATGTCCTAAATGTGGTGATAACTTTTATCAACAACGTTTAGTACAGAATATTTATGCCAGAGAATATTCTGATAAAGATATTCTAGTACCAGACCTTCAAGGAATGTGGCACAGGATGACAGATTTCATAAAATAAGGGGTGATAGCAGGTAAATCAGTAGTGCTCGACAGGCACCGTATGAAAATCCAGTATGTATGGCCATATGTTGATCTTGCGCACCGGCCTGCTCTTTCAAGGCAGAGCAGAATAACTCTATGTAAAATACCGCATTGACACCAGCTGCTACTGCGTCAATAGATTTTGTCAGGTGGACCTATATAATATATGAGGTGCTAGTCCAGCAGTATGTGCAGCAAAAAGGTATATCTTGTTTCACACTGTACGAAATGCAGTGATAGTATTTCTATTTCAATTAAAATATAAATACTTAACATGACACTGTATCCACACAAATTATTTTTAACAATGGCCTTTTTAACTAAGTAAGTAAGTAAGTTTGATTTGTAAAGTGCATAGTCAATTAAAACCATTGCACTGATAATAAAATCAGAAAAATAATTAACTATAAAATATGGGATTTTTTGAAACAGTTTTGTCATTTACAAACTGGTTTCTCATTCATTTCTATTAAGAAGCCTTTAAGTAGGAGTATAATACAAAGTGCTGGACTTTTTAACTACCATCACTGATACTATTATGCAGTAGCGACTGCTACCGAACAGTGGAGGTGGGGGGACAGAGGGAGGTGGTGGGAAATAATAAAAAAAATAAAAAGCACTTACATATAACGCTGACCGCCGGCCGCCGGCCGCCACCTCTTCTTCCTCCCTCCTCCTTCCGCTGGAAGCACACAGCCTCCCAGAATCCCCTAACCAATCACAATGCTGCCTTACAGCAGCGTTGTGATTGGTCGGAGCGCCGTGGTTGGGCACTCAGACAGGGACTGGCAGGCTGTGCCTGTTCTCCATGCAGGCTTAAATACAGCCTACGTGGAGAACATGCAGTGTGCGCATGACGCATTGGCTGGCCCGAGATGGCCACCCAAACCATCATGCGTACTTTAGGCGCTGCCACGACTCCTCCCCTTGTGACATGGGGAGCCCAGCCCCACCCCCCTGGCTTCAGCTGCAAGCTGAATACAGAAAACGAAATGATAATAACTAACGTTATTATCAATTTATTTTTTGTATTCAGCTTGCAGTTCAAGTAGTGGGGCGCTGCTCCTCCGCCTTAGCGGAGGAGCCGCCACGAATATTGTGGGTGCAATATTCAAGTATTCTCTTTTATGGGTTTTAGTTACGAGTCTCTCTGCTGTTAGCACTCACAAGACAACAGTTAATCCTTTTGTTACCTAGTGTTTGCACATTATTTTTGTTATCATTCCAGGCCCTTTAGTTTGGTGTAGTGGTACTTTAGAGTTAAAAGGGATGAATTATTACATTGATATTAAAGAGTGTCCCTAGGAAGGAAGCATGGAGAATGGCCTGCCTGTAGAAAATGAGTGTACTGAACACCATGATGCAATGCAAATTAGTGTAAGCATGCCACTCTGATACATTTTAGGGACATCTGACACCACCAGCTAAACTCTAACCTGCACCGAACACTGCGCTTACATACCGCACCTTCACTACCTACAACATACATGAAACCTACATCCCAATGTTTGCTGTTCTACACACCTGCAACACAAACTACATCAGATACGACTAGCTAGCATATACTTACTTCACCACCACATGTAGCTTACACTGCCATCAGCACTCTTTAAATCAGGTGTCTTCATCCTTTCTTGAGCTATTGCCTAATATAGGAGTTGATAAATGCACACAGAGACCAAATAATTTAAACACTGCCCCTAGATACCCTAGAGTACCTCATTCCAGATACAGGAAGCATCAAGTATTAATAGATCAGGAGATGTATCGCAAAGGTTTACATTTGGGGTCCCTGTGGATAAGTTGTGTCCCTTTGCTCTTGAAACACCGAAAGAGAGTGAAAAAGAGAGAGAGTAAGACAGGCAGGCAAAGATGTGAGAGAAAAAAGAGAGGAACTACTCTGGATGTATCTAAACCAGAAAACTTTTGTACCATCTCCCTTTTTCCCATCCTGGCTAACAAAATGTTGGACTCTTCTCAGAATGGTTTTAGATCTCATCACAGTACCGAATCCGCCCTGTTGGCGGTTACTGAACATTTGCGGGGCTCCCTAGACGAAGGCAACACCTCTGCTCTGATCCTTCTCGATCTTTGTGCCGCGTTTGACACAGTATCACATGAGATCCTGTTGCGGTGATTACAGGAGATAGGTATTGGAGGTGCCGCCCTATCCTGGCATACGTCATTTCTCTCAGAGAGATCATTTCAGGTTGTTTCTTATTGCTTTCAGGTGCACACCGTACGTCATGGAGTACCCCAGGGATCAGCTCTGAGCCCCACGCTATTTAACATTTGTATACAGCCTCTTGCGGTGGTAGCAAAAGACAGGGGGCTCTCATTAGTATCCTATGCTGATGATACTCAGCTAGTGATCTCCTTCTCCAAAAACTCTAATCAGAGTCTGATCAAATTCCATGATGATATGGTGGCCGTTGCGGATTGGATGTCGGCCAACTGTCTGCAGTTAAATGCTAACAAATCAGAGATTCGTCTTTTAGGAAGAGATACCCACATATGGGGCGATCATTGGGGGCCCACCTCGCTAGGGTCACCCCCTTTTCCCAAGGAGGCTGTAAAAATATCTGGGTGTCTGTGTAGATAGCGCATTGTCCTTTGAAGCAAAGACGAAATCAGTGGCAGGTGTCTGTTTTGGACTTTTAAGAGGACTTAAGCCTTTGGTTAGGTTCTTTGACTCACAGACATGCCAGATCATTATCCAGTCTACTATAATCTCTAGACTGGACTATTGCAACTCTCTGTATCTGGGCGCTAATAAAACAGGGATCAAACAACTTCAGAGAGCTCAAAATGCTGCGGTGCGAACTCTATTCGCACTCCCTAAATTCTGCTCAGTTGCTAAATGTATTCACAAATTGCACTGGCTCCCGGTGGATAAGAGAATTCACTTCAAGACACTGTGCATTGCACACAGAATCCTTACTTCCCAAGCGCCCCCTATTCTATCCAATTTATTATTTCCGTACATCCCACATCGTGAGCTGCGTTCTGCAGATCTAAACTTGGCGTGTGTTTCCCGAGTCAGAAGAGCAAGAGCAGGAGGGCGCTCGTTCCGAAATAAGGCGACTGCCCTCTGGAACACTCTCCCGGTGACCATCAGGAGTATCCAGAATCACTGGGCTTTCAGAAAGACCGTGAAGACTTGGCTATTTCCAGCCTATGCCTCAGCCCTGTCTCTCCTTCCACGATATGACCTGGAACTAGCGCTGGGACGCCCTGTTGCTGGGGCAGCCATGTGCTTTACAAATTCATTAACATACCATAACATAACAGAGAAGAGAAAAAAACTAAAGGAAAGAATGATAGAATGAGGGGGAAAAGGGAAAAAGGAAAAAAAGAAAAAAAGAAAGGAAAATAAAAAAGAAAGAGGCAGAGAAATATAGGAATGAAAAAGTACAAAATAAAGGAGAAAACCAATGAGGACAAAATAATCAGAGAAAAGAGCAAAAGACAGGAAATTAAGGAAGAAAATAAATGAAAGACGAAGAAACAAACCGTGAAAGAAATAATTGAAAAGAGGGGAAGAAAGAAGGTGTGACAAAGGAGGAAGTAGAAGTAGAAACAATGAAGAGCTCAATAGATAAAGAGAAAAGAAAGAAGGTAAGAGAAAAAAGACAACGAGAAAACTATGGAAAGGATAGAAAGGAAAAAAATGAGAGAAAGAAAGCAAAAGAAAGTAGAAGAAAACAGAAAGAAAGAGATCAGGTCAGTAGTAGATGAAGAAAAGGTCAGTAGTGGACGAAGAAAAGAAAAGAAAGAAAGAAAAAAGAACAACAAGTAAATACAACAAAAGGAGAAAGACAGAAAAAGAATAACAGGGGAGGAAAGATCAAGGCAGAGAAAACAGATAAGACTGAATGAAAGGAGGGAGAGAAGGAAACAATAAGAGAAAAAAGAAGATAAAGAAAGACATTGAAAAAGACAGAGTTAGGACAAACGAAAAGAAGGAGCAAAACCAAATAAGAGTGGAAGATAGAAAAATAAACAGAGAAAAGAGAAAAACAGAAATGGGAGATAAAAGAAAGAATGAAAGAACAAAGGAAAGAATTACTGAGAGAAACAAGGAGAGAAATAAAGGTGAAGAAGAAAGAATTATTCTGAAAAAGAAATAAGCAGAGAAAAAGAGGAAAACAATTAAGAGATTGAAATAGGAGAAGAAAGAAAAAGTATGAAAGAAACATAGAATGGGAAAATGGAAGAAAAGGAGAAACTAGAGGTAGAAATGAAAAAAAGAGAGAAAAATAGCAATAAGAAACTTTTGTCAAAAAGAAAGAGAACTGAAAAAGAATGCACAACAAAAGAGGGAAAGGAAGAAATAGTGTAAACAAATAGTAAGAAAGTGAGAAAGAGGGAGAAATTAAGAGAAAGCAAGAAAGAGGGAATAAAATACATTGAGACAGGAACAAGAGACATGAAAGCAAGGAAAAAAGATAGACAAGGAAAGAGGCTAGAAAGAAAGTAGAAAAAGAAGAAATTCTTTTTCAGAAAAGGGTAGTCTGCATCTTCCAGCACTCTCAGCTTTTGAGTAAATCATAGAAATGGGCACAGTGTTTTAAATAGCTGTGTCATCTGGTGGGCACCTGCATATCCTCAAGCCTGTTGACAGGCAATTATCATATGTGAGCTACTCAGTAGCAGCCTGCGAGCTACTAGTAACTTGCGATCGACCAGTTGGAGACCCCTGTTTTTAATCCACCGATACGAAACATGTCATTGTAAACTTTTAAATATCCTACAGTCCTTCACCTACATTCCTTCTCCTTCTACGCCTTACACTAACACCTACACCAGACATCCTATAAATCTCCAAATAACACTATTTTCTCCTTATCAACCAATGCCACCAACATCTCAAACTCACATCATTTAACTCACATTATTACCTATACCCCACATACTGACCAACAACTCCTGCACCACCACAGTCACTCTCACCACCCTCCAAATCATACGTCTCACAAACTCTATACCTCATATCTCAAACACAACATCCCACACATATACCCACACAAAATACAACAATAAAACTGTTCTGCTTTATTTCTGATTCTTTTGTAAAATAGTGGTATACTTGGTTGTGATTTTTTTAAACTATTTAATTAATTTTTTGCACATTGTGTTCAGAGGTTTTGAATTATGAATACATCTAGCAAACCCAATTCATTAGAAAAATATAATCTGATCAAACAGAAAAAATATTCACAAAATCTCACATTTTAGTCACACTATTTTTTTCTGCACAGTGACAATAAAAGAAAGAGAGGTTTGTTTCACAACTAATGCAAAAAAACCTGTAAATACATAGATCAATTAAAAAATAAATGAGCATACATCAAAGTAAATATTTCTTTGTAACAATATGATACTCAAATTATATCTAGGTGAGAAACCGGTGGATTTAAACTCAGGTTTATGATTGTTTCACCTCTTTATATATTTTGCAAGGCCTTTAATAAAACTATAACAAATATTAAGCCCTTGATTTAGAGTCTGTGGTACAGGTTACACCATTGTAAATGTGACAGAGCACCCTGCCCGCCAAGCTTTTGTCAACCTGCCTCATTTACAGATGGGCAGACTACAACCTTTTGGTCAGTGGTTTTCTTGATGGCTCAGTCGATGAAAGCCTACTCTGATGAACCGAAATAAAGGCATCACAATGCCCCCTCTGTTTAGAGCAAACTGTATGATTTTTTTAGTCCATCATTGTAAGGAAAACTTAGTGGTGAGGGACAGAAAAAACAATAATGGGGAGGTCATGAGTTCTCTGTTTTTCAGAAACTGCTGCTTCAGGAGTTTCTGAAAAACAAAAAGTTAAATATTTGGTGAACGGCTGTCAAACCGAGGATGGCCATCAACC
Source organism: Calotriton arnoldi (assembly GCA_963921515.1). Taxonomy (NCBI): domain Eukaryota; kingdom Metazoa; phylum Chordata; class Amphibia; order Caudata; family Salamandridae; genus Calotriton; species Calotriton arnoldi. The sequence continues at coordinate 39,837 of CAWUFW010022391.1, read as the reverse complement.
AACCTTTATGTACCTTGAAGGAAACTGTGGTGACAATGGTTCCTTTCAAAGTACAGAGATGACCGTTGTGGAGGTCCTCTTTAAATGTAACAACTCAAGTAACATTGAGATGGTGGATGCAATGTCCTCTGACATCCTGGTGGACACAGCTTCATCTGTCAAACATAAAATCAGACCCTAAATTCCATATTTTCACCCCTAAAGAACTTCTTAAATATCTTACAAAGGTAGCAATATAGAGCCACCGAGAATCTGATTCTTCTTTACATTCCACATGTAGGCAAGGGCTGAGAGCACAAAATAGATTAAATCTGTATGTAACAAACATAGATTCAAAAGTTAAGCTCTCTCATAGATCTTGATTTGTATTTTTATTTAATGAATTGCCTATTTTAGTGCCTGACGTGCACACAGAAATGTGTTTGCATGTCTGTACGTGTTTGTGTGTGTAGTGTATGTGTGTGAGAAACAGTGAAAAGAGAGAGAACGGGGGAGAGAGATCAGATCTCCATTTATTTCACAACATTGACTAGATTAGCAAAGTGCACAGGAGGGAGGTGGTGTTAGCTCCATGTTTTTTGCTCCACTTTGGCCCGTCTGTTTTGTAGCAGGTGCTGCCAAGGCATGTGCGGGTCCTCTTGTAACAAGCATTGCACTTACACCCATTTCACCCCAACACTGTGTCAAGACGCATTAAACCATTTGTTAGGAGGCTCGGGCCCATACAAATGAGCGAACACTTTTGTCCAGGTGTTTCTGTCAAATTACTAAGCACTGGCAAAGGCAAACTGGATCTCAGAAGATGTCTAAGGGAAGTGGTGCAAAGCTAGCACACCTACTAAGGCACATTTTGGTAGGGGCCACTTGGAGTCTCAGAGACCCCGGCATCCCCCTGCAGGAAGATGGAGTTAAGGACTGTACCCACCTCCACATGCAGTCCTATATGCTGGCAGTGCAAAACATAACAGCAGCTTGGAAGTGCCACACATGTTTCACTGTTGCACTCTCTCTGGCCTCCCAGAGTCCAGGACTTCACTAGAGAGGTGACGTTTTTAGCAAGCTATATAAGGAGACGAAACAATTGAAGACCTATTTTGTAATACCCCACATTGTCATCAGGAATGAATGCAGTTTATGTATTATACTAGGTACTTCTGATTTATTGTCATGGTGCTTTATCCTGAATTTCCTTGTCCCTGCATTTTTATCTAAAACAGTCCATCCTTTTTAGAGTGTTTGAAATACATTTGTGTTAGTCCTAAAATAGTTAAAATATTTGTAAAAATAATCATTCAATGTTTTTAAAGCCAGTTTACCATTTGTTCTGATCAAAAAGCTACTGCAGTCTTTAATGCCTGTGTTGTGTTGAAAAGAGGTTAAATATTTATACTCCCTAAAGTACAGCTATTTTATAAATAGAAAACACTAAGGCAGTAAAGGTCTAGAGAATAGCCAAATGCAATTAATTATTTCTTATTGTATATGCCCCATACAAATACAGAAAGCAGCTAGGTAAAATAGCTTGCACGTCCCAGCATGTCCCTAGAAATACATTTGGTGCACATCCTAAAGGGTATCAGTCGCTTTTGGATACCTCTGCAGTGCAGAAAGACAGACATTAATACAAATAAAAGTATATTGGATGTGAAATAAAGAAGAGACAAGAATTTCAGATATTGTGATGGACTTTTTATTCATTTATTGGGTGCACCACTATATTTATAATTATATATATGACCCATCTTTATCCTGTAGACTTTCTTGCCGCTGGTGCTCAAGAATTCTCAGGCTACAGACTTATTTTCAATCTGTTTTGGAAACTCATGGTTCTACTTGGTCTATTTCAAGGAGTGAATACATTTCTCTTATCTACACTGGTTCTATCTTATTGTTGATTGAGTTTTAGGGCCTAATTAAGTGTTTGGCAGACAGGGTTACTCTGTTACAAACGTGAGGGATATCCTGCCCGCCGTATTACAATTCCATCATATCCTATGGAACTTGTAATATGGCGGACGGGATATCCGCCACGTTTGTGATGGAGTATCCCATCCGCCAAACTCATAATCAGGCCCTTAATGATGTGTTTAGTCATCTCCTGTTTCACAATATCACCTGCATACCTGATACATTGTACTTAATTCTTGTTTTGGATTTGTTTGTCTCGTCTTGTTTGTCATAAATCATTCAAATTACCAATATTTTCTATTTCTACATATTTAGAAGAATACTGTTGAACTTGAAAGGATGTCTCTAATGTGTCAAATTGCTCTTACCAAGTGGATACCACGGTCAATATCTTCTAGGATTGTAAATCTATTTATGGTGCCTTCTATTCCAGAGGAGATTGTGTTTTGGGCCATCCATCAAATGACAATTCTATACGATAATTTGAAAAATGCTATGTTGTTGTGGAACACTGTGATCTGTGGCAATCTAACGGATTCTACATTGCTTTTAGGTCTGGCTGCAGATAGTTTTATCTGACTATGGTTCATGTCATCACACCACTCACATACACAGATATTTGGCTTTGAAGCATGCCCTGACAGATGTTGGCTTGTTCTTTCTGGTCCCTTAATAAAGTGTTTCACATTTTGTATAAGCCCATGACAGTATGGTGGATTTATACATTTTACAGTGGTGATTGAAAATGGGTCAAATCACTAGCATTGCATATTCAATGCAAATTGAAAGTGGAAAGAAGCCAAACAGGGTATATTTACGTTTTTTTCCTACATATAATTCAAACAAATGGTGGCATTGAGAATAGAGGCCCATGCCTTTGTCATTTCAACCTGCATAGTTGAAACCCTTCATTGGTGAGGAAATTGACAACAGGAAGAAAATAAAACAGCACCACTTTGTGTTGCAACCCCATGTCATAATGGGTATGCAAATAAACTCTAAGATGATTGCTTTCCGGACAGTGCTCATTAAAGAAACAAACATCTCAGTGCTAATTCCATCAGGAGGCTTCAAATATGGAACTCCAGCAAGAGGCCTTAGAAGTGAATGGTTGCATCTTAAATATAGGTCCACTGACAGCAACGTTGGTAGGACAAACATGTATTGCTGCTATTTTGGTTATTATGTTAAAATGATGCATATTGTTTTAGATTTGTTGTCGTTCGTAGTCATTTCACATTGCAGATTCACATTTTAGGACCACATACCAGCACAAGATGTTCCTTACAGGTGTTTCATTATGTCTCTTGCTAACAAACAGTTAAAACTTAACTATGAAGCCTTTCTTCGTACAAGGATTTCGGATTCTGTAAATGCAGCAACCCTGCTATAATTCTGAACTCCTTCATCACCATTATAAAAAGGTGCACGTGAAACCAGGGAATCCAGGGAACAGACAATGTGAAACTTTCTTTTCCGCTTACTGATGGAGGCTGATTGCCTAACGTGCGCTGTGAAAAGATGCATTGGCTGGAGCATGGTTTTGGCTAAATGCCCCACTTGCTTTCTCCAGAAAGGTTAGTATAAACTTTGCTGTAGATGCAGAAATGTGTCGGCTGCACCAAGATCCAAAATTGTAGTTAGGGCTTACTTGTGGGAGCCATGTTAAAAAAGAGTTGCAGTCATTTTATCAGGAAAGAAAGGCGCCCACTTCCCTATATCAAATCTGGTGAAATCTGGTTCCCTTTTACCTGGGAGGTTTGAAGTTTCATTTGCTGCTGAGTGGAAAATTTAGAAAGCCATGCATCAAGTTATTTTTCAATATGTATCATAACAAATACATGAGCTTTGCAGCACACTCGTCATTTTAAGTTGGTATTCGTCCTTCCTTTAATTAATAATGTTTCTTCTATTTTCTCTTGCAGGTCCAGAAATTGAACCACACCTAGGTCTGAATCTCAGAACCTTCTATCCTGTAATGAAGACTGCTTCTACAGTCAACCAGAAATATTGGTTTAGCCTTGGTGTGTGCCTGCGCTGGTGGAAGGGTGGGGTTCTGTATGATGGTTGGGGGAGTGTGGGGAAAGGACATCTTTATTAAGTTCTCTTTTGTAACATTACCTGAGAACACCCTTCATGCAAAGAGATGCAATTTCTTATGTCTGATTGGTGCAGAGAATAACAGTCCATATTCATCCCATTGTTTTCAACAACTGATAACTTATCTGCATTGAACTCTCATTTGTGGCCCAAATCAGAATTCAACTGCAACATTGGTCTGCATAAAGTGTAACTCCACTACTTTCTAGTACATCTGCCAATTGAACTTGCATGCTGAGCTGCTGTGTCAAGTTTTCCATGTCATGAGGGGAACACATCTCTTGTCTGAGGAGCACACCTCCAGGAAACAACCTATTCTTTTTAGTAACAATAATCTAAGGGCCTGATTTAGAATTTCACAAAAGACACACAACTGATGGACGGAATGCCGAACAAATCATAACATTCACCCCCAGTCAAGGGATATGAGTTAAATCCATAATTCTTTTGCTCACCATGCCACCCCAGTTTAGACCTGGCCATATGCCAGTCCTGACGCTGTGCCTCATGGGAACAGTCCAGCCCGAACTGCCAAGCCAGATCCTCCCTGGACCAGAAACAAGCATCCTAGGACTGGTTTCGGGGTTTCACCCCTCATCAGCCAGGATAGTTTGAATCCAGTGGCGCAGTGAGCCCGGGACCCACGTCTGGGCATACCCGGCGCATTTAGGGCGAGAAAGCAAAAGACACACAACTGATGGACGGAATGCAGAACAAATCATAACATTCACCCCCAGTCAAGAACTATGGGTTAAATCCATCATTCTTTTGCTCACCATGCCACCCCAGTTTAGACCTGTTCATATGCAAATCAGTCCTGACCCTGTGCCTCATGGGAACAATCCATCCCGAACTGCCAAGCCTGGTGCTCCCTGGACCAGAAACAAGCATCCTAGGACCGGTTTCGGGTTTTCACCCCTCATCAGCCAGGATAGCTTGAATCCAGTGGCACAGTGAACCTAGGACCCAGGTCTGGGCATACCCGGCGCATTTAGGGCGAGAAAGCAAAAGACACACAACTGATGGACGGAATTCAGAACAAATCATAACATTCAACCCCAGTCAAGAGATCTGGGTTAAATCCATCATTCTTTTGCTCACCATGCCACCCCAGTTTAGACATGGCCATATGCAAATCAGTCCTGACCCTGTGCCTCATGGGAACAGTCCTGCACGAACTGCCAAGCCAGATCCTCCCTGGACCAGAAACAAGCATCCTAGGACTGGTTTCAGGGTTTCACCCCTCATCAGCCAGGATAGCTTGAATCCAGTGGCGCAGTGAGCCCGGGACCCACGTCTGGGCATACCCGGCGCATTTAGGGCAAGAAAGCAAAAGACACACAACTGATGGACGGAATGCAGAACAAATCATAACATTCACCCTCAGTCAAGAGATCTTGGTTAAATCCATCATTCTTTTGCTCACCATGCCACCCCAGTTTAGACTTGGCCATATGCAAATCAGTCCTGACCCTGTGCCTCATGGGAACAATCCATCCCGAACTGCCAAGCCTGGTGCGCCCTGGACCAGAAACAAACATCCTAGGACCGGTTTCGGGTTTTCACCCCTCATCAGCCAGGATAGCTTGAATCCAGTGGCACAGTGAACCCGGGACCCAGATCTGGGCATACCCGGCTCATTTAGAGCGAGAAAGCAAAAGACAGACAACTGATGGACGGAATGCAGAACAAATCATAACATTCACCCCCAGTCAAGAGATCTAGGTTAAATCCATCATTCTTTTGCTCACCATGCCACCCCAGTTTAGACATGGCCATATGCAAATCAGTCCTGACCCTGTGCCTCATGGGAACAGTCCAGCCCGAACTGCCAAGCCAGGTCCTCCCTGGACCAGAAACAAGCATCGTAGGACCGGTTTCGAGGTTTTACCCCTCATCAGCCATGATAGCTTGAATCCAGTGGCACAGTGAGCCCGGGACCCACGTCTGGGCATACCCGGCGCACTTAGGGCGAGAAAGCAAAAGAAACACAACTGATGGACAGAATGCAGAACAAATCATAACATTCACCCCCAGTCAAGAGATCTGGGATAAATCCATCATTCTTTTGCTCACCATGCCACCCCAGTTTAGACCTGGCCATATGCAAATCAGTCGTGACCCTCTGCCTCATGGGAACAGTCCAGCCCGAACTACCAAGCCAGGTCCTCTCTGGACCAGAAACAAGCATCCTAGGACCGGTTTTGGGGTTTCACCCCACATCAGCCAGGATAGCTTGAATCCAGTAGCACAGTGAGCCCAGGACCCATGCCTGGGCATACCCGGCGCACTTAGGGCGAGAAAGCAAAAGACACAAAACTGATGGATGGAATGCAGAACAAATCATAACATTCACCCCCAGTCAAAAGATCTGGGTTAAATCCATCATTCTTTTGCTCACCATGCCACCCCAGTTTAGACCTGGCGATATGCAAAACAGTACTGACCCTGTGCCTCATGGGAACAGTCCAGCCCGAACTGCCAAGCCAGGTCCTCCCTGGACCAGAAACAAGCATCCTAGGACTGGATTCGGGGTTTCACCCCTCATCAGCACGGATAGCTTGAATCCAGTGGCACAGTGAGCCTGGGACCCACATCTGGGCATACCCGGCGCACTTAGAGCGAGAAAGCAAAAGGCACACAACTGATGGACGGAATGCAGAACAAATCATAACATTCACCCCCAGTCAAGAGATCTAGGTTAAATCCATAATTCTTTTGCTCACCATTCCACCCCAGTTTAGCCCTGGCCATATGCAAATCAGTCCTGACCCTGTGCCTCATGGGAACAGTCCAGCCCGAACTGCCAAGCAAGGTCCTCTCTGGACCAGAAACAAGCATCCTAGGACCGGTTTCACGGTTTCACCCCTCATCAACCAGGATAGCTTGAATTCAGTGGCACAGTGAGCCCGGGACCCACGTCTGGGCATACCCGGCACACTTAGGGCGAGAAAGCAAAAGACACACAACTGATGGACGGAATGCAGAACAAATCATAACATTCATCCCCAGTCAAGAGATCTGGGTTAAAGCCATCATTCTTTTGCTCACCATGCCACCCCAGTTTAGACCTGGCCGTATGCAAATCAGTACTGACCCTGTGCCTCATGGGAACTGTCCAGCCCGAACTGCCATGCCAGGTCCTCCCTGGACCAGAAAAAAGCATCCTAGGACCGGTTTTGGGGTTACACCCCTCATCAGCCAGGATAGCTTGAACCCAGTGGCACAGTGAGCCCGGAACCCACGTCTGGGCATACCCGGCGCACTTAGGGCAAGAAAGTAAAAGACACAACTGATGGACGGAATGCAGAACAAATCATAACATTCACCGCCAGTCAAGAGATCTGGGTAAAATCCATCATTCTTTTGCTCACCATGCCACCCCAGTTTAGACCTGGCCATATGCAAATCAGGTCTTACCCTGTGCCTCATGGGAACAGTCCAGCCCAAACTGCCAAGCCAGGACCTCCCTGGACCAGAAACAAGCATCGTAGGACCGGTTTCGGGGTTTCACCCCTCATCAGCCAGGATAGCTTGAATCCAGTGGCACAGTGAGCCCGGGACCCACGTCTGGGCATACCCGGTGCACTTAGGGTAAGAAAGCAAAAGACACACAACTGATGGACTGAATGCAGAACAAATCATAACATTCACCCCCAGTCAAAAGATCTGGGTTAAATCCATCATTCTTTTGCTCACCATGCCACCCCAGTTTAGACCTGGCCATATGCAAATCAGTCCTGACCCTGTGCCTCATGGGAACAGTCCAGCCCGAACTGCCAAGCCAGGTTCTCCCTGGACCAGAAACAAGCATCGTAGGACCTGTTTCGGGGTTTCACCCCTCATCAGCCAGGATAGCTTGAATTTAGTGGCACAGTGAGCCCGGGACACACGTCTGGGCATACCCCGCACATTTAGGGCGAGAAAGCAAAAGACACACAACTGATGGACGGAATGCAGAACAAATCATAACATTCACCCCCAGTCAAGAGGTCTGGGTTAAATCCATCATTCTTTTGTTCACCATGCCACCCCAGTTTAGACCTGGCCATAAGCAAATCTGTCCTGACCCTCTGCCTCATGAAAACAGTCCAGCCCGAACTACCAAGCCAGGACCTCCCTGGACCAGAAACAAGCATCCTAGGACTGGTTTCGGGGTTTCACCCCTCATCAGCACGGATAGCTTGAATCCAGTGGCACAGTGAGCCCGGGACCCACATCTGGGCATACCCGGCGCACTTAGAGCGAGAAAGCAAAAGACACACAACTGATGGACGGAATGCAGAACAGATCATAACATTCACCCCCAGTCAAGAGATCTAGGTTAAATCCATCATTCTTTTGCTCACCATTCCACCCCAGTTTAGACCTGGCCATATGCAAATCAGTCCTGACCCTGTGCCTCATGGGAACAGTCTAGCCCTAACTGCCAAGCCAGGTCCTCTCTGGACCAGAAACAAGCATCCTAGGATCGGTTTCGGGGTTTCACCCCTCATCAGCCAGGATAGCTTAAATACAGTGGCACATTGAGCCCGGGACCCATGTCTGGGCATACCCGGCGCACTTAGGGCGAGAAAGCAAATGACACACAACTGATGGACGGAATGCAGAACAAATCATAACATTCACCCCCAGTCAAGAGATCTGGGTTAAATCCATCATTCTTTTGCTCACCATACCACCCCAGTTTAGACCTGGTCAAGACTGATTTGCATATGGCTGGGTTCAAACTGGAATGGCATGGTGAGCAAAAAAACAATGGATTTAGGCCCAGATCTCTGTACTGGGGTGAATGTATTACATTGTTCTGCATTCTGTCCATCAATTGTTGTTTTTGCATTTGTCACCCCGAGTGGGACGGGTATGCCCAGACGTGGGTCCCGTGCTCTCCATGACACTGGATTCAAGCTATCCTGGCTGATGAGGGGTGAAACCCCGAAACCGGTCCTAGGATGCTTGTTTCCAGTCCAGGGAGGACCTTGCCTGGCAGTTTGGGCTGGACTGTTCCTATTGGGCACAGGAACAAGACTGATTTGCATAAGGCTGGGTTCAAACTGGAATGGCATGGTGAGCAAAAAAACGATGGATCTAGGCCCAGATCTCTGTACTGGGGTGAATGTATGACATTGTTCTGCATTCTGTCCATCAATTGTTGTTTGTGATTTAGAGTTTGGCAGACGAATTGCTCCATCACAAACTTGGCGTCTGTTCCCGCTGACTTATTACAAGTCCGTTATATCCTATTGTACCTGTAACTAGACAGACGGGCTCTCCATCACGTTTGTGACGGGATACCCATCTGACAAACCCAGAATCGGGTCTTAAGTTGTGAAATTACCTCCATAGGAAGAGGAGCATTAAAACCTGTAGAAACTGTATATAATTTTCAAGAGGTATTTGTTCATTTCAATGGCACAGACACCTCGTTGCAACGTACAGCTCACACAATTGCAAACTAAGCACCATATTAAGTAAAGGTTTTGACTGGTGCAAATCATGGAGTTAATATATTTTAACCATTTTTGCCACTTGAAAAATAGAGAATGCAGGAAGCAAGATTTGCTCCCAACTAAACATTTACAATAATAGGACAGAAAAAGGGGAAATGTGATTTCACACTTTTTGCTATGTTTAAAATAGGAAATTGAGTGAATCAGTGTTTATTCAGATGTGTGAGATTAAATCGGTTCAGTTTCTTCCTTCCTGAGGAGCAAAATAGTGCAAAATCATTACACCACTTTTTACTCTGGTGATACCCGAACCAGCACTTCTTTGTTAAACACATAAAATGATTCACAAAATTAGTAATAAGGAATGCTTTGATGCATCATCTTTTATATTTTTACATACGCTTTTTTTATTTTGCCCAGAGGGCCAATATCTTCATACAATATTAACTTGTGCAAAATCTAACTTCTCCAATCTTATTTCACAAACAACAAAACTGTGCAAAATGGAATTACTTTGTTGCAAATTCTTAGGAGAAAGCACCCTGGTGATACATATTCGTCCTTTCATTCTTTTGAGTTCAATATAGTGAGGTGCAGTAATGTGGAATTATTACCATGTAATGTCTAGAGTCTAGAATGCTACAAAAGTGCAATAGGATGCAGGACCGAAATGGATACCGTTACATGACCCATGAGAGTCAGAGAAAACCTATGTGAATTGAGTCTAATACCTGCGAAAAATCATTTGTTGTCAGAAGACACATTGCACTGTTTTTGTTCAGTATGTCCTACCAGGCAAGGTGGTAAATGTGCAGATAAATGCAACACTTCAGCCTTTGAACTTTAACTGTGATTTTTTTATTTTTCTGCAGTCATTGAGATGTTAGCAGGCCAGTTTGCTGCCACTGTAGACGCTCCTCTAGTCACACTTTTCTTTGAAGCCTACTCAGCCTGTAAGGTGTTTCTTCTTGAAACCATTCCCAGTCTCCAGGAGGTGAGTTGGAAAATTGGGGAAAGAACAGAGCGCAGTGGATGATGAATTAGAGCTGTACCGTTTTGTGAGATGACTGATTCATACACACTGACTGCCCCTCCCTCTGCCTTTGCATATGCACTTCATTCAATGAAATACAAGCAAAATGTAATTCCTTCTCTTGATCCAGACTTGTGATCTCTATTCTTGTAGATGACTAAAATGTGTAAAAACCTTTATTGTACCATACCAAGTATCCAATGCATATCAGGTGAGATATATAAAACAAAATCAAAGCTAAACCATGTTATAATACTTAGGTATTAAGGAACAGTAAGTGTAATAAGTATTTTTGAAAAAGAAAGTGACAGAGTGAGATTCTAGGGTAATTTAATAAAATCGGAGTTGCAGGAGTCTCTTTTTTATGTCTACCACAATCTTAACATGAAGAGGAGGCAAGGAGAACAATTGGTATTGGGATAAAATGATGGTACAGATTTAAAGTGGTAGTGAGGATTAATGGCAGGAGTGGTAGTGAGGGGCTTCCGGGAAGAGATGACTTAAGTAGGGGAGTAGAAATTGTTGAAAACAGGTGAGAGACATGGTGGGGAGGCAGGGGAAACATATAAAATACAAAAGTGGAGGAAGGGGAGAAAACAGAGAGAGTGGATGTAGGACTCTCATCCAAATAAGACAAGAGAGGGTTGTGAGGGATGCAGAATAGGAAGGATATGGCGGCGAACCCAAGGGTCTATGCAATTTTAACAAAGGAATTGGAGGTAATTACTCTGATATTAAATTCATTAATCAGGATAAATATAACAACTTGGGATTATAATTTATTTGAAGTATTTGTGGAAACAAATTCATGGATAAGATTTCTATTTTCCAGAATCAGTTTTGTCTAGTTTTTTATACTGCCAGTAAAAACAAGCCTCTGCCTTTGCATGGCAAAACCACTTCCTGGAGAACAGGTGTCAAGTGCAGCTGCCTCTCCAGGGAACCACCTACCTCCACATGTGGCTCATGTTTTCTTAGTAGTTATTGTCTAGTGTGTGGAACTGAAAACCAGGTGTAATTTATCTTAACAGGTCTGGGGGCAGGTTATCACCACTCTGGGACATTTGGCCTCCGTCCTGCCAGAGGAGCAACTAGATAAAGAGCTTCCATGGTTGGTTAAAGAGGTTGAAAGCCTCCAACCTCAGCTGCCTGCTGATATGGCATTTCATTTGCTCAAGGTGAGTGTGACCTCCATTTGCGGTCAATGCCTGCCACTGCAACCAATCCCAAGTGATCCACTCATAATGAACACCCTATCCCATAGTGAGAGATTAGCTTCAATGAAATAATAAATTATTGAGAAATGAGGGCCAAACACAGAACTAAAGAATTCCATTGGTGAGTCAGTTACACCACAGGTGGAGTTGTGCGATGGTTCAGGCTTCCATCATGTGTACTTTGAGCCAACATATTGGTATTCCACACCTGACACTACCAATGTTGTGATTATCAGTAATTTTGAGGTACAGGAAATATGTATGATTCCAAGTTTGTCCCTAAGGTAACCGTGAGAAATAGAAATACCACATCAATTCAGACTGTAATTCCCCACTATTTGACACATTCACGCCTGATAATTTCTTCAGCTTTGAGCTGGTGTATTGTGTGGGGAGATGAAGGGATTACTATGAATGTAGTTTTCCAGCATTCATTCTAAATACTGAACCAGCTAAATTTTGATTTGTACACAATTTGTGAAGACAGCTTGAGAAGCAAAACTTGCATTTTTATTTGTTACATATGAAATCGGGATAAATAAAGGAAAAATGTGAACCAAACAATTGTGCTAGAATTTAAATAAACATCAACATTGCTGCAATTTTTTCCACATGTTGTGATATTGGGTAAGTCAAATTTGGTTATTTAAGTGAAATCAAGCATACTGACGCCCCATACTGGTGCGTTAATCACAACAGAACAGCAAATCTTCAGTCACTAGAGCCCAGAGATAGGTCCTGAGCAGCTATGAGGCATACTGAAGCCTCAGTGACCGCTTAGAACATACAGTGGGACATTGTATCCTCTCTAGTCTGAGGGGCTGCTTACATCCTTTGAAATACAAGTTGGATACCACAAGTACATTTTTAAATGACCTTCACTAAAGAGCACAATGACTTTGCATTACACTCCTGGTGACCGAACATACAGGTAAAACAAAGTAATTTTAAGAGGGGCCCTGGAATTGTATCATGTTGGTAATCAATAATTTGTTGGCATTATTGAATACTACTTTTGGTTGCTATTTGAAATTTCAAAAAAACATTAGCAAAGGAAATAGTCCACAGTTACTGGGGTTAAAACTGTATTTGCTGAAAAAGCAAGAGAGACGTAGAGCTTGGTGGAAACGTTATTGGGATCATTACTTCTTGAATCTTCCAGTTTTCATTTCCACAGAAATATTGTTTGGAGAGGCTTGAGAATAAAAGATTAGTGCTGAGGCTCTAAGTGGGCCAGTTTCTGCCGGGTCCGATCACTTACATTTCAAAGGACAAGATGTTCAAATTTCCTTACCAGGCCTTCTTTTGACAGACTCCACTTGGAATAAGCATTTGAAAGCCAGCTACAAACCAAAAACAAATCACAAAAGTTTGGTGTAGGACATACTGACCATGCACATAATTTGAGGCCATTTTTCCGATGAGTCTTCTGAGTCTTCACTGTAGGTGAGCATTCTTCTCATTAGCATCTGTGAAGCTAAATGTGTTCCTAAAACAGTTTTTAGGCACACATCTTTTGTGCTGCAGCTCCTGCCTCCAAGTTACCTTAGATTCTCATAAGCAAATGCTCCCACATTTAGGCACCTCTGTACTCCCTTAGTTCACAGTGTGCAGGGCTGCAAGAGGGACATTGAGGAACCTCGGTCCACAAATGTTAAAAGTGAAACAGGTGCAGTGGCACCAGGATACAGGGCTTAGAGAAGCACCCCAATCATTACTGTATTGTACTATCTAACAGGAAACAAGGGGCTAATTTCCTTTCAATAGTGCCCATCTACCCATGCTACATCTCAGTGTGCGCTCTAGCTGGAGGCTTATCTGGTTGACTTTGTATGAGAATATATTGTGGGGGGTGGAGCACTTGGAGAAGCAGGCAGATACCTAAAGGTCCTCTGGGATGAAGAGGGAGAGCCAGGGGAATGAAGAGGGGGTCACACAGATGAGGAGGAATGAATGGAGGAGGAGGACCAGGTCCACCAGCAGGATTAAGAACACAAGGAACTGGATGTCCAGGAGAATGAAGAGAAAGCAATAGCAGGAGGACCATGAGAAAGACCTGGAGGATCACACAGCCAAAGACCAAGTCGACCAGGATGACTGGGACCACCAGGAGATGAGGATCAGCGAGCTCAAGACAAAGAGGAGGATCAGTAAAACCAAGAGGAGAAGTAGAATGAGGAAGAACAGACGGACCAGAACCAGAAGGCCAAAGAGGAGGAGAAGAATGGGCAAGTAGAAAAGGAGGACTATCAGGAGGATGAGGACCACCAGAAGAAGAAGAAAAAAGATGGCCATATCCACAAGGAGAACCAAGACCACTACGAATACCGCACACAGGATGAGTGTGAGAAGTTGGCCTGGTATATGCTGTCCACTAATTAAAGTGGGCACCTTGCACCAGTCCAAACGACCCTTATTGATGATTAGGTTAAAGACAACCTTTATAGAAAGCTATCCTAGTGGTAGCTGTGGAGAGCAGCCTTCAGGCTAAGTCTTGAAGGAATGTAAAGCAGCTTGTTTTACCAGTATATAACCTCTTGAATGACCAAATGAAAGGAGAACCACACCAGGTATATATAAAATATATGTATTTATTACTAAACACTCTCTACTAACCTCTTTATGAGATTAGAGAACAAGGCACACAATATTACAGTACTAGAACGACAGTAAATAGCACAATACACAGTGGGCTCCAGGGGAGACCAAACCATATATTAAGAAAGTGGTATAACAACCCCGACTTGTCTAGACACAGTGCCTAGAGCACGTAGAATCGCTGGGACCCCAAGGAACCACCCAAGGTAGTGACACAGGGGACCCACGGAGGACGGGTGCAGTGTGGGAACACAGACGCGAGCTCCGTACAACTCTATGGGAAAGTCGCGGTTGGAATTTTAAAGATTAAGGACACTTAGGAGAGGACTTCAAGCAAACCCAGCTAAACATAGAAGGTTCTAAGGCCAGCACCCTTGAGAGTACTGAGGTACCCGTGTTACCTATCCCAGAGGAGCCGGGTGTATAGGGGTCAATGGCGTGATGCGAGAAAGTACTGCTGCCGTGGAGAAGAAAAGTGTCTGGTGTGATCCAAGCCTGGATCGGAGATGTGAAGAACCTGAAAGCAGAGGGGACAAAGTCTGGGTCACTTCACGTGACCAGGAGCGGAGCAATCAAATGCCCACCGATGTCGGGTGCTTCAGGTGCGAAGAGGTGAAGCTTGACTCTGCAGCCCCGGGGACCAGGAGACATCGACGATGACCAGATTCCGCAGGCGAGCTGTCCCACAAAGGATGTCGAGTGCTGGGGGGTCAGTTTCTGGATTGGAGACCAACAAGCCTTGGCAACTGCAACCCATGCGGTCAGAGAAAAGATGCTTCTGTGAGGACCAGCAAGGTCCTGGGGACTCCCCAAGCGATGGAGAGTCAGGGCACGTCTGGAGCAACCAGAGAAGCCCACTGAAAGTTAAAGTTGCCTTCTCAGGGACCCACAGGTCAACGGACCAGGGATCGCGAAGGGACCTCGAGAGGAACCACACAATACCAGCCCACGGAACACTCGTGGAGTATAGGCCAGTAATCTTTGGTGGAAATACTGCGCGGGGCTTGGACTACAAGTATCCCAAAGCACAGCCTCAGGGATCACCTAAAAGCATATGCTGCTGCAAATGTGCACGGTGTCCAGGGGTTCGGGTTGCACGGTCCCCACGAGGGATGTGGGTCTCAGGTTTGCTGAGAGCACTAGTCAGCCTTGGGGAAGCTTGGGCACCCACCTCCTGTGTTGCAAAATATTCGGAGTCCGTCGGGAGCTGCATAGATGCAAACCGGTCAGGTGCATTGAGGTGCCTGCGTTGCAGGGGAGTAACTCCTTTACTCCAAGGGAGATTCTTCAGTCGTCCAGCAAAGCGTAGATCGTCAAAGGTTACTTGGTTTCTGTAGCAGAGTTTAGTCCAGGTAATATCTAAAGTCCTGTAGTCAGGGTTCCTACTTTATACCCAAGGAAGGGGTGGGACAAACTCTGGGGACCCACCTATGGGAGGGTCAGGACAGAGGGGTGGCTACACCCATGTCCTTTGTCCAGTTTCATGCCAGAGCAGGGGCTGGTAGCCCCTGCAACCAGTTTGAGCTGGACTATGCACAGGGACACCAAATGTGCCCCCAGTGTAGACATCAAAGCACTCTGAGAGTGCACCCACCCAGCCCCAATACACTAAAGCCTGTCTGGGAGGTGGTCACATCTCCCTGTGACAGGAAACCTATTGTCAAGCCTTCCCTGCCGGAGTTTCATCCAGCAGCAGGAGGGCAGACTCGTGTCTGTGGCTGGCAGCATCCATTTTGTGATGCCAGGGCTCTGTGAAGCTGGTACCGAGTGTACCGGTACTGTCATATTTCTCCCTCTAGGAGGGAGGAATCATACCTCCCACACCAGTTACTGGTGTGGAGGTATGATTCCAAGGTGTTTGACACCAAACATGACATAATTCCTTGCAGCCATTTTAAAGTTAGCATTTACCACGAGGTTATAATGCACTTAAGAGTGTATGGTTGGCTGCATCACAGACAGCCCCGGAATAGTGGTTCCGAAGGCTGCAGAGGGGCTCTGCTCATGCATGGGCACCCTCTCACATAAAAAACAGCACCCTGCCTTCAGGATTGATAAGGCCTGCCATAGGGGTGACTGATAGGCTTATATGTGCAGTGATTAGGATGGATATAGAGAACCTATATCTAAGGAAGAGGTGCATGCACCACCTTACACAGGCTGCAGTAGCAGACCTGTTGTGTCATTTTGAATGGCCTCTCAGGGGTGGCATAATACATGCTGCAGCCCCTGAGAGCCCTCTGGCGTACCTATGCCCTGGGTATATAGTATACCATATACTAGGGACTCATAAGGGTACCCCAGAATCCAATCTGGAGTGTACCTAAAGTACATGTAATCAATTTAGGGCGAAAGCAGATAGGCTGGGGTCCTGAATAGCAGGATCCCAGCCAAACTAAGTCGAAAACCAGCAAAACACCAGGAAAAAAATGGGGGCAACCATGCAGTCAGATTCCACCTTCCTAGATAACCCCCCCCCAAACGAAAGGAGATAAGGCTAACCTTGCCCAGTTGAGCCTTTATTGACTAAGTGGCCATATAAGGAAGAACCTACACTAGCATGGTTACCCCCTGTCTTATGGTCCACTAAGCAATGCCTAACCCCAAGGGTATTGGATGATCTCCACCATTTGGAATTACTACCTGTAGTGTGTTTTGGCAAAGTAAAAGGCTGGTGAGGTGTCTGAGCAGAGAAGTGAGGCCCTAATAAAGTTGGTCTCAGCTTCCTCAGATCACTGGTCACCATGGAGGCCTTTCTTTCCATGACTGAGTTGTATCTGGCTCTAAGGGTCAACCTCTGGCTGCCTACAGCTGAGGGTTGGGTCCCTTTGGTTGGAACACTGGGGGGACATGGTAGGTTTGGAACCACTTGGTCCCAGGTTTGCCTTTGCCCAACAGAGTCCATCTGGGGGTGGTCCCTATTCAATGGTAAGAGGGATCCCTCAGTGGGTTGAGGAATTTTCACCTGGCTAGGGCTAGTAGACTGGGTGCCCCTAATCTGTTGATGAGGGTGTTCCTCTGGACAGTGGGCCCTTAGGGGCCCACTGACCTCCCTGACCTCTGCAGTCCTAGGCTGATTGAGGTAGGGTAGAGAGGGGCAGGATACCTGCTCCAGACTGGGTACCACCTTGGAAGGGTCCCCTGCCATCAGGGGTGTGGCCAGGCCAGGCCTGAGCACCTCTGGGGCAGTTCCTTCACTAGGGGTAGGATCAGTTCCCTGAGGAAGCTGACCCTTACCTATAGTCTGGGGGGAAGAAGACTTTTCTTCAACCCTTCTGCTCTCTTGTGGAGTAGAGTGGGCCATTCTTTCAGGCTCCACTTCTCTAAAATTTCCCTTGGATGGGGCTGAGGCCCTAACAGCCCCACCAACTTTCTCAGAGAGGCCTAACATTTTTAAATGGGCCTGGTATTCAACTTCGGCCTAGACTGAAACCTCCAGATCATTGCCCAACAGGCAATCTACAGGCAAGTTTGGGGACACTGCCACTCTCTTTGGGCCAGTGACCCCTGCCCAGCTGAGATTGACTATGGCCATGGGATGATCTGTTCTGATACCATCAATGTTGGTCACCTGGTACTTGAACTCAGGTAAAAGCTGTTGAGGGGGGACTAGTTTCCCTGTCACCATGGTGACACTAGCCCCTGTGTCCCTGAGTGCCACAGCTTTCTGACCATTTATTAAGGGCTCCTGTCTGTACTTGCCCAAAGTATTGGGACTCATAGTAAAAGTGGCAAATCCCATGCCACCATCACAGACTAAGGAGGCCTGTGAGGAGGACCTTGATAAGCTGGGGTCCACCTCAGTTCCCCATGAGAATGCACCTACCTTTTTGGGTGCATTACTACCACCTGGGGGATTACTACTTGTAGTACCAGGAGGATTGGTAGTATTACTTGGCGGAACATTTTCTTTATTGCTGGCCTTAGGGCAAATGGGGTCATTTTTCCAGTGGCCAGGCTTCTTGCAGACATGGCAATAGGGTTTCTTTTCAGGGGAGGAAGGAGTTTGGGACCCACCCTCAGAAAAGGACTTTTGGGGCCCTGTAGGGGACTTGTCTTTTGATTTATCCCCACCTTTCTCTTGGGTCTTGGGAGAATCTTTCTTCTGGTCACCACCCTGATTCTTTGGCTTTACCCTGGTTCTGACCCATTTGTCTGCCTTCTTTCCCAATTCTTGGGGAGAGGTCAGATCAGAGTCCACCAGGTACTGGTGTAAAAGTTGGTTTTGACAATTATTAAGGATCTGCTCCTTCATAATCAAATTGTACCATCCTAAAAAGTCATGCACCTTGCTGCCATGTAACCAGCCTTCCAGAGCCTTAGTAGCACAATCTACAAAGTCAACCCAGTCTTGAGTCTGTGCCTTTTGGGTATCTCTGAACTTTAACCTGTATTGCTCAGTGGTTAAGCCAAACCCATCAATCAGAGCACTCTTCAAGACTTTATAATTATCTGCATCCTCCTCTCTAACAGTGAGGAGCTTGTCTCTACCTTTGTCTGCAAAGGAGAGCCACAAGATTGCTGCCCACTGCTCCCGAGGGACCCTCTGTACCTTACAGGCCCTCTCAAGTGCAGTTATCCATTTGTGGATGTCATCCCCACTCTGATAGGGAGGGACAATCTTGCTCAGGTTCCTATGGTCATGAGTCTTTTCTCTACCACTAGGGATATTGTTGCTGCCACCATGGGACTCTAGTCCCAACTTCTGAGAAGCTCTCTGAAGCTCCAGGGATTCCCTATCTAAGGCCAATTGCTCTCTCTTGATTCTGAGCTTAGCTCTCTCAAACTCAAGCAGTTGGCATTTCTTCTCATAAGAGGATTCCCTTTTATGAGAAGCAGAGGTCCCTATAGAAGTACCAGAATGATCAGATTCCTGAGAAGGAGATCTTGATCTTCTTGTTAGACTATTAACCCTTCCTGGGGGAGTGAAGAGAGGGCCACTGAGGCCTTCCTCACCTGAAGGAAGAATTGGATTGTCCAGGTTAGAATAATCTTGATCCCCCTGGTCAGCATTGGAGTCCAGGTCATAGAAGTTTTCACTTCCTGGCCTTTCTTCCTCTGCTGCCCCACCCAACTTGCCTGCCTCATCAGACCCTGGGGTCTTTCTGAGGTCATCTAACAGCAAAACCTCTATGAGGCGTTGAGTGCTTGCATGTCTCCCTGTCTTCAGTTTCCTAGATGTACACATATTTCTCAATTCTTGGAATGTGAGATTGTCATACCATGTTGGCAAGTAGTCACTGACTTCAGGCCTTGAAGACATTCTAGTGTGGTGTGGTGTATGCACCTACCTACTCTAGTGGGAACTGAGACTCTCTTGAGTTGGAGAAAGGGTGTGCTAGACCCTTGGCTACCCAACTCCAAGTTCAGTAGAACTTACTTTATTCTAGACTTGATTTATATGTACCTAAGTACCTTTAGTGGTTTTCAGTTAGTCACTCACTGAGATTATCTGGTAAAGCAATAGCAAGCTTGAATCCCAACCGCTGCACACCAATGTGAGAAGTTGGTCTGGTATATGCTGTCCACTAATTAAAGTGGGCACCTTGTACCAGTCCAAACGACCCTTATTGATGATTAGGTTAAAGACAACCTTTATAGAAAGCTATCCTAGTGGTAGCTGTGGAGAGCAGTCTTCAGGCTAAGTCTTGAAGGAATGTAAAGCAGCTTGTTTTACCAATATATAACCTCTTGAATGACCAAATGAAAGGAGAACCACACCAGGTATATATAAAATATGTGTATTTATTACGAAACACTCTCTACTAACCTCTTTATGAGATTAGAGAACAAGGCACACAATATTACAGTACTAGAACGACAGTAAATAGCACAATACACAGTGGGCTCCAGGGGGAGACCAAACCATATATTAAGAAAGTGGTATAACAACCCCGACTTGACTAGACACAGTGCCTAGAGCACGTAGAATCGCTGGGACCCCAAGGAACCACCCAAGGTAGTGACACAGGGGACCCACGGAGGACGGGTGCAGTGTGGGAACACAGACACGAGCTCCGTACAACTCTATGGGAAAGTCGCGGTTGGAATTTTAAAGATTAAGGACACTTAGGAGAGGACTTCAAGCAAACCCAGCTAAACATAGAAGGTTCTAAGGCCAGCACCCTTGAGAGTACCGACGTACCCGTGTTACCTATCCCAGAAGAGCCGGGTGCATAGGGGTCAAGTGGTGTCGGAAACCCTCGTCGTTTTCAATGGCGTGATGCAAGAAAGTACTGCTTCTGTGGAGAAGAAAAGTGTCCGGTGTGATCCAAGCCTGGATCGGAGATGTGAAAAACCTGAAAGCAGAGGGGACAAAGTCTGGGTCACTTCACGTGACCAGGAGCGGAGCAATCGAATGCCCACCGATGTCGGGTGCTTCAGGTGCGAAGAGGTGAAGCTTGACTCTGCAGCCCCGGGGACCAGGAGACGTCGACGACAACCAGATTCCGCAGACGAGCTGTCCCACAAAGGATGTTGAGTGCTGGGGGGTCAGTTTCCGGATTGGAGACCAACAAGCCTTGGCAACTGCAACCCATGTGGTCAGAGAAAAGATGCTTCTGTGAGGACCAGCAAGGTCCTGGGGACTCCCCACGCAATGGAGAGTCAGGGCACGTCTGGAGCAACCAGGGAAGCCCACTGAAAGTTAAAGTTGCCTTCTCAGGGACCCACAGGTCAACGGACCAGGGATCGCGAAGGGAACTCGAGAGGAATCACACAAGACCAGCCCACGGAACACTCGTGGAGTGTAGGCCAGTAATCTTCAGTGGAAACACTGCTTGGGGCTTGGACTACAAGTAGCCCAAAGCACAGCCTCAGGGATTGCCTTAAAAGCATATGCTGCTGCAAATGTGCACGGTGTCCAGGGATTCGGGTTGCATGGTCCTCAAGAGGGCTGCGGGTCTCAGGTTTGCTGAGAGCACTAGTCGGCCTCGGGGAAGCTTGGGCACCCACCTCCTGTGTTGCAAAATCTTCGGAGTCCGTCGGGAGCTGCGTTGATGCAAACCGGTCAGATGCATTGAGGTGCCTGCGTTGCAGGGGAGTAACTCCTTTACTCCAAGGGAGATTCTTCAGTCGTCCAGCAAAGCTTAGATCATCGAAGGTTACTTGGTTTCTGTAGCAGAGTTTAGTCCAGGTAATATCTAAAGTCCTGTAGTCAGGGTTCCTACTTTATACCCAAGGAAGGGGTGGGACAAACTCTGGGGACCCACCTATGGGAGGGTCAGGACAGAGGGGTGGCTACACCCATGTCCTTTGTCCAGTTTCGTGCCAGAGCAGGGGCTGGTAGCCCCTGCAACCGGTTTGAGCTGGACTATGCACAGGGACACCAAATGTGCCCCCAGTGCAGACATCAAAGCACTCTGAGAGTGCACCCACCCAGCCCCAATACACTAAAGCCTGTCTGGGAGGTGGTCACACCTCCCTGTGACAGGAAACCTATTGTCAAGCCTTCCCCTGCCGGAGTTTCGTCCAGCAGCAGGAGGACAGACTCGTGTCTGTGGCTGGCAGCATCCATTCTGTGATGCGTGGGCTCTGTGAAGCTGGTACCGGGTGTACCGGTGCTGTCATATTTCTCCCTCTAGGAGGGAGGAATCATACCTCCCACACCAGTTACTGGTGTGGAGGTATGATTCCAAGGTGTTTGACACCAAACACAACATAATTCCTTGCAGCCATTTTAAAGTTAGCATTTACCGCGAGGTAATAATGCACTTAAGAGTATATGGTTGGCTGCATCACAGACAACCCCGGAATAGTGGTTCCGAAGGCTGCAGAGGGGCTCTGCTCATGCATGGGCACCCTCTCACATAAAACCCAGCACCCTGCCTTCAGGATTGATAAGGCCTGCCATAGGGGTGACTGATAGGCTTATATGTGCAGTGATTAGGATAGATATAGTGAACCTATATCTAAGGAAGGGGTGCATGCACCACCTTACACAGGCTGCAGTAGCAGACCTGTTGTGTCATTTTGAATGGCCTCTCAGGGGTGGCATAATACATGCTGCAGCCCCTGAGAGGCCTCTGGGGTACCTATGCCCTGGGTATATAGTATACCATATACTAGGGACTCATAAGGGTACCCCAGAATCCAATCTGGAGTGTACCTAAAGTACATGTAATCAATTTAGGGAGTAAGCAGATAGGCTGGGGTCCTGAATAGCAGGATCCCAGCCAAACTAAGTCGAAAACCAGCAAAACCCCAGGAAAATAATGGGGGCAACCATGCAGTCAGATTCCACCTTCCTACAACGAGGAGAAGGAAGATCACCATGAGGATGACTAGTAGGGGGTCAAGTGGGGAGAGGAGTTGGCCTAACGGCTAGGGTGGTCGACCTTGAATCTGGGGAACCGGGTTTTAGTTTCGGCAATGATGCTAAACATCCCGTGATTCCTGGCAAATCACTTAATCTCCCCGTGCCTAACAAAAAGGAATGTGTCCTCATGTAACGCAACTGGTGCTATGTAAAGCGCTCTGATACCCGATACCGGGACAAGTTTGCGCTATATAAAACTCCATACATTTTTTTTTTAAAAAGACGCCCATGAAGTTTTGGAACTCCAGGACCACCAGAATGATTTGGAACACTAGAACCAACAGGGGACCATAACATGCCCAAGAACTAGGAAAACCAAGAGGATCAAGACCAGGAGGACTAGGAAAAGGACTTCCACGAGGTAGGAGAAAAATGAGGAAAACCAGGCGGAGGAAGACCAGAAAGAGGAGGAGGACCAAGAAGAGAAATAGGAGGTCAGGAGGTCCAGAACAACAGTCACCACCATGACCATCATGAGGGCCAACACCAGGACCGCTAGGAGGAATAGCACCAGAAGATTCAGAGTACCAGGATGAGGATGACCAGCACTAGCTGGACCACAAGCATAAGGACAAGGAAGATCATGAGGACCAGCAGGACTGGGACCAAAAGGAAGAACAACTAGGAGGGGCACAGCAAGAAGCACCATGGTGAAGATAATAATAACCAACAGAAGGAGGGTCTCAGGAGGATGAGGGCCACTTATGAACAATGAACAATACCCAGAAGACTAGGACCAAGAATATCTAGATGAAGACCAGAAGAATAAGTTTGAGGAAAACTTTGAGGTGGCAGAGGGGAAAGAAGAGTAAGAGGATGTTCAGGAGGAAGAGATCTAGAAAAAAGAAGAGCATGAAAATCGACACGAAGATTAGGGGAACTAGGAAAAGGAAGACTTGTTAAACCAGGAGCATGAAGATGAAAGCCTGCAGGTGGGAGACCAGGAAGAGGAGAATGACCAGGAGGAGTAGAGGGCAAACACAAGGAGATGATGGACGGAGTGCTGAACTTTTCAAACACTCACCCCCAGTCACAGATCTGGGTTGAATCCATCATTATTCTTTAGATCACTTTGCCACCCCAGTTCAGACACAGCTATACGCAAATCAGTCTTGACCCTGTGCCTCATGGGAACAGTCCAGACCGAACTGCCAAGCCATGTCTTCCCTGGACCGGAATCAAGCATCCTGGGACCGTTTTCGGGCTAACAGCCCTCATCAGCCAGGCTAGCTTGAATCCAGTGGCAAAGTGAGCAAGGGACCCACGTCTGGGCATCTGTGACTGGGGGTGAGTGTCTGAAAAGTTTCAGCGCTCAGTCCATCATCTCCTTGTGTTTGCTTTGTTCGCCCTAAGTTGGCAGGGTATGCCCAGACGTGGGTCCCTTGCTCACTTTGCCACTGGATTCAAGCTAGCCTGGCTGATGAGGGCTGTTAGCCCGAAATCGGTCCCAGGATGCTTGTTTCCGGTCCAGGGAAGACATGGCTTGGCAGTTCGGGCTGGACTGTTCCCATGAGGCACAGGGTCAAGACTGATTTGCATATAGCTGTGTCTGTACTGGGGTGGCGAAGTGAGCTAAAGAACGATGATGGATTCAACCTAGACCTGTGACTGGGGGGTGAGTGTCTGAAAAGTTTCAGCGCTCAGTCCATCATCTCCTTGTGTTTGCTTTGTTCGCCCTTAGTTGGCAGGGTATGCCCAGACGTGGGTCCCTTGCTCACTTTGCCACTGGATTCAAGCTAGCCTGGCTGATGAGGGCTGTTAGCCCGAAACCGGTCCTAGGATGCTTGTTTCCGGTCCAGGGAAGACATGACTTGGCAGTTCCAGCTGGACTGTTCCCATGAGGCACAGGGTCAAGACTGATTTACATATAGCTGTGTCTGAACTGGGGTGGCGAAGTGAGCTAAAGAACGATGATGGATTCAACCCAGATCTGTGACTGGGGGTGAGTGTCTGAAAAGTTTCAGCGCTCAGTCCATCATCTCCTTGTGTTTGCTTTGTTCGCCCTAAGTTGGCAGGGTATGCCCAGACGTGGGTCCCTTGCTCACTTTGCCATTGGATTCAAGCTAGCCTGGCTGATGAGGGCTGTTAGCCCGAAACTGGTCCCAGGATGCTTGTTTCTGGTCCAGGGAAGACATGGCTTGGCAGTTCGGGCTGGTCTGTTCCCATGAGGCACAGGGTCAAGACTGATTTGCATATAGCTGTGTCTGAACTGGGGTGGCGAAGTGAGCTAAAGATTGATAATGGATTCAACTCAGATCTGTGACTGGGGGTGAGTGTCTGAAAAGTTTCAGCGCTCAGTCCATCATCTCCTTGTGTTTGCTTTGTTCGCCCTGAGTTGGCAGGGTATGCCCAGACGTGGGTCCCTTGCTCACTTTGCCACTGGATTCAAGCTAGCCTGGCTGATGAGGGCTGTTAGCCTGAAACCGGTCCCAGGATGCTTGTTTCCGGTCCAGGGAAGACATGGCTTGGCAGTTCGGGCTGGACTGTTCCCATGAGGCACAGGGTCAAGACTGATTTGCATATAGCTGTGTCTGAACTGGGGTGGCGAAGTGAGCTAAAGAACGATGATGGATTCAACCCAGATCTGTGACTGGGGGTGAGTGTCTGAAATGTTTCAGCGCTCAGTCCATCATCTCCTTGTGTTTGCTTTGTTCGCCCTAAGTTGGCAGGGTATGCCCAGACGTGGGTCCCTTGCTCACTTTGCCACTGGATTCAAGCTAGCCTGGCTGATGAGGGCTGTTAGCCCGAAACCGGTCCCAGGATGCTTGTTTCCAGTCCAGGGAAGACATGGCTTGGCAGGTCGGGCTGGACTGTTCCCATGAGGCACAGGGTCAAGACTGATTTGCATATAGCTGTGTCTGAACTGGGGTGGCGAAGTGAGCTAAAGTACGATGATGGATTCAACCCAGATCTGTGACTGGGGGTGAGTGTCTGAAAAGTTTCAGCGCTCAGTCCATCATCTCCTTGTGTTTGCTTCAGGAGGAGTAGAGGGACAAGGGCAACCAAGAAGACCAGGAGCACTAGGATTACCAGGTTCACCAAGAGAATTGGTGGACCATGACCAGGAGGACCAGGACACAACCATCAAGAGATTCACGAGAAGAAGCATCAGGAGGACTAGGTGCAGGAGTAGCAAAGGCAGAATGAGGATTTGAAAAAGGAAAGGGAGAGCAGCAAAACTGATTAGTGCCATCAAGACCAAGACCAGCATGAGGACCAGGAACAGGAAGACCAAGACCCGGGAGGAAGGGACTAAGATGGCTAAGTGGATCTAGACAACAGTGCCATAAGAAGCAGGAGCAGCAGACAACCAAGAGAACTAGAACTACCAAGAGAACTAGGACAACCGAGACAAGGGCCATCAGCAACAGCGGCTAGAAATACAGGGCCTACAATGACAAGTAGTGATTCTAAGCTACGTGTTAGGGCATGCCCCAGTTAAATGCTGCATATGTTCGCTTGTGGTTCATTGATAGACAACAATCCAACATCTGATGCCAACAGAGAACACTACTATGTGAAGCACAGTGAGTCAAGAAAACAGATCAACCAGTGAAAAATAATTAAACTTATGAATGGTCATCTGTCAAAATTTACTTGTGGGAATGTCTATTTAGAATTAGAACACAAGAGAGCTCGTTCACACACAAACTCACTATGGCATTCATACAGAATTTACACTTTAAAGTTTGTAATTCACCACTGACCATCACCATTTCCTCAAATTGCCCTTTGGCCTCATCCCAATTTTCTTATCTCCTTACAGACCCTTGAGTTATGCATGCAGGCAGCTGTTACTAAGAGTTGCAGAGCGCTGAATGGAACTGTGCCAACTGTTCTTGCAGCCCTGCATCACCTGGTAAGTATATACATGAGGATATACAAAGTATCTCAGTGGAAAACAACAGATATTTCCTATGTAACCTATTGTAACAAATAAAAGCCCCACGTTGTTCCAATTTATAGCAAGAGTGTTTTTAAAGGGGAACATTTGGGAACTCTCTTGTATAAAATGTTAAATTATAATCCATAAAAAGCCTTGTTAAGTGCAATCTCAGCAACTGAAAAAAGAGCATGTGCCATTTGCATTTTTCGATGTAACCAGAGCAGGAGTCATGCCTCTCAAAAGCAATCAGAGCAGGTTGCCTTCAAACCGCTACTTGGCAGTGTGGGATCCTCACTTATTCACCACCAGGCATTCCCTACTGTGACCTAGATCCCCACACGTAGACTCAGGATCACCAAATGGTAGCAAATGCCCAAAACGAAACATGAAAATCTGCTCAGGCGTACAACCCAGATGTAAGCTTTCATATTATATTGGTTTGGGTCATTCTGGAGTCAGAGATGGTGGAAGTTCTCATGGCCTTGTACTTTTCCTTCCCACCATAGCATTTCTAAAGATTTTTCCCAATACATGACAAATTTCACTGTGATTCCAGCCACACCAACACACAGAGTCTCATCAAACATGAACCAATTTGCATCAAGGATGCAAAGAAAGAAGATTATGCCAAAAACTCTGTCAGATCTGTCAGCGTAGAGAGGTCCTAAGCAGGAACAACCCATAAATCCACCTCTCTGCAACTCTGGCTCTTGTAATAGGTAACAGAGGAAGAGTGGCCTGACAAGGGTACGGACACACAGTAGTACACCAAGGATGGCGACCTGAAAGAGAAACGTTTTACCTAATAACAATGGTTTACAACAGAGACATAATTGTGAGAAGTTGGCCTGGTATATGCTGTCCACTAGTTATAGTGGCCACCTTGCACCAGTCCAAACGACCTTTATTGATGATAGGTTTAAAGACAACCTTTATTGAAAGCTATCCTAGTGGTAGCTATGGAGAGCAGCCTTCAGGCTAAGTCTTGAAGGAGTGTAAAGCTGTTTGTTTTACCAGTCTATAATCTCATGAATGACCAAATGAAAGGAGAACCACACCAGGTATATATATAAAATATATGTATTTATTACTAAACACTACCCACTAGTCTCTGTATGAGGCTAGAGGTCAAAATGCACAAGTTACAAGTCAAATAGCACAGTAAATTAGCACAATATACGATTAGCCCTAGGGGCGTACCAAACCATATATTAAGAAAGTGGTATAAGAACCATGACTTGACTAGACATAAGGCCTAGAGCCTGTAGAATCGCTGGGACCCCAAGGAACCACCCAAGGTAGTGACACAGGCGACCCACGGGGGACGTGTGCAGTGTGTGAACACAGCCGCGAGCTCCGTTAGCGTCTATGGGGAAAGTCGCGGTTAGAGTTTTAAAGTTTAGGGACACTTCGGAGTGGACTAGGAACAAACCCTTTTGGACTTAGAGGGTTCTAGGGCCAACACCCACGGGAGCACCGAAGTACTCGTGTTACCTCACCCAGGGAAGCCGGGTGCACAGGTGTCAAATGGTGTCGGGCCGCGCCGTCGTTTTCAATGGCCGCTGGCTGGAAAGTGCTGCTGCCGGGAAGCTGCGAAGTGTCCGAAGAGATCCAAGCCTGGATCTAGGATGGGAAGAACCTGAAAGCAGAGGGGACAGAGTCGGGGTCACTAGCCAGTGACCAGGGGCACGATAGTCGAATGCCCACCGATGCCGGGTGCTTCAAGTTCGAAGAGGTGAAGATTGTCTCTGCAGCCACAAGGACCAGGAGGTGTCGACGACAACCAGGAGCTGGAATCGAGCTGTCCCACAAAGGTAGTAGCTTGCTGCGGTGTCGGTGCCCGGATTGGACCCACCAAGCCTTGGCAACAGCAACCCACGCAGAAAGAGAACAAAGGCTTCAGAGCGTACCAGCAAAGTCCAAGGGACTCCCCAAGCAAGAGAGAGTCAGGGCAGGCCTGGAGCAACCAGGGAGGCCTGTTAAAATTAGAGATGTCCTTCTGAGGGACCCACAAGTCGACGGACAAGGGATCGCGAAGGGACCTCGAGCGGAATCACAAAATGGTGGCCCACAGGTCACTCGGAGTGGCCAGGCCAGCAATCTTCGGTGGATTCACTGCTCGGAGTCGGGGCTACAAGTAACCCAAAGCACAGCCTCTAGGATTGACCAGAAGCTTATGCACTTGCAAATGTGCGCGGAGTCCAGGGGTTCTGGTTCCATGGTACCCACAAGGGCTACGGGTCTCAGCTTTGCTGGGGACTCGGGTCAGCCTCTGGGAAGTCTGGAAACTTACCTCCTGGGTTGCAGGGTTATCGGCGTCCGGCGGGAGCTTCGGAGATGCAGACCGGACAGATGCGTCTTTGGTGCCTGCCAAGCAGGGGAGTAACTCCTTTACTCCAAGGGAAATTCTTCAGTCATCTGGCGTTTAACAGATCGTCGAAGGTCCAGGATTCAGTTTCAGAGTTTCGTCCAGGGATATCTAAAGTCCTGTTGCCAGGGGTTCCTATCTTATACCCAAGGAAGGGGTTGGACTAACTCAGGGGACCCACCTATGGGAGGGTTTGGAAAGAGGGGTGGCTACACCCATTTCCTTTGTCCAGTTTCGCACCAGAGCAGGGGCTGGTAGCCCCTGCAACCGGTTTGAACTGGGCTATGCACAGGGACACCAAATGTGCCCCCAGTGCAGGACTTCAAAGCACTCTGAGAGTGCGCCCACCCAGCCCCAATACACTAAAGCCTGTCTGGGAGGTGGTAACACCTCCCTGTGACAGGAAACCTATTGTCCAGGCCTCCCCTGCCGGAGTTTCGGTCGGCAGCAGGAGGCCAGACTCGTGTCTGTGGCTGCAGCATCCATTTTGTGATGCCAGGGCTCTGTTAGCTGGTACCGGGTATACCGGTGCTGTCATGTCTCTCCCTCTAGAAGGGTGGGATCATACTCCCACACCAGTTACTGGTGTGGGGGTATGATTCCAAGGTGTTTGACACCAAACACGACATGTTTCCGTGCAGCCATCCCAAAGTTAGCATTTACCGTTGAGTTATAATGCACTTAAGAGTATATGGTCAGGCTGCACTCACAGACAACCCCGGAGGATAGATTCCGAAGGCTGCAAAGGGGCTCTGCTCATGCATGGGCACCCTCTCACATAAAACCAAGCACCCTGCCTTCAGGATTGATAAGGCCTGCCATAGGGGTGACTGATAGGTTTATATGTGCAGTGATAGGGTGAGATATAGTGAACCTATATCTCAGTAAGGGGTGCATGCACCACCTCACTCAGGCTGCTGTAGCAGTCCTGTATTGTCATTTTGGAAGGCTTCCCAGGGGTGGCATAATACATGCTGCAGCCCCTGGTAGGCCTCTGGGGTACCTATGCCCTGGGTACATAGTATACCATATACTAGGGACTTATAAGGGCACCCCAGAATCCAATCTGAAGTGTACCTAAGGTACTAGGAATCCATTTTAAAGAGAAAGCAGATAAACTGGGGCCCTGAATAGCAGGGTCCCAGTCCAACTAAGTCGAAAACCAGCAAAACACCAGAAAAAAAAGTGGGGGCAACCATGCAGTCAGATTCCACCTTCCTACAATAATCACTAACAAAGCTTATCTCGGAGGATCAATTGTCAATCTAGACTTTACTATATAACATATACTGGACTCTCCGTGACATTCCCAACAACAGGAAACCCAATGCTTATATGGTGAACACAAAGAGGTTTAATAACATCACATGTCATAAATCATTAAGTATAATGATAAATAGTATATATCATATACATCTGATTAATGCCATCAATTAAAGGAAATTCAGTACTTACCCAACAGAAAAAGGTCCTAATGCAGGCACCGACAGAAACACTCGCTCCCCCCTCTGCCGACCAGAAACCTGGGATGCAAAAGGAGCAAAAAGTGCACAAAGGATGCCCGCTCTGAAAAGCATGCAGCCCACCTTGCCTGCCAGACACCTCGGGATGCAAAGGGGGAACTCACTTACCATCCCCAAAGATAAACAAAGTTGAAGTGCAACAACAGCGTCCGCCTTGATTTCCTTGAATAGCTGACACCGTCACTAGTGCCAGCTGTGTTAAATAGCATTCCGTACGACTGCCTGCTGCAATCTCGTGAGACTTCAGAGTCTCCAAACCATACAAAAAACCATAGGAAACTAAGGTGCCCATCTTAGAGTGGTAACTGAGGATTTGCAATTCTACCAATATTGGACTCCCAGAATATGCTGTTTTCCACGCAATTGATTTTGCTGTAGCGTGGTATGGATCATGGCCCCACAAGGCCTGACAAACTCTTATGCCGTCCTTCCCCCACTGAAAGTTATTTGCTGTCTGGATGTACGGGATTGGCTTTCAGATAGCCTAGCTTCCATTACTGTTTATTATTGCTTTGTTATTGACAGATCTGCACACCCTCAAGTGGAGTGTCCGATGAAAGGGAAGAGCCACTCAAGGTGTCCACAGCCATTATCCTGTCACTGGGTGAGTTGGTCAAAAATGCATGTATGTATATATTTGTGATACTGCAAGTATATTATAGTCTTTACTAGGGATCGGGTCCTCAGAAACATTAATTTCTGTCCACTGCCCTGCACATAACTTGATCTTCTTAAAAGCTACTATTGCTTCAGTTTTTATCTTCCTTCCCAGTGCATTGGTTGGCTTTTTACTGGAACATGGAGTCCAGTTTACTATATACAGCTATAGTAATCACATGAGTACTATGTGCTCCTAAGATCATCATTAAATGTTGTAGACCATTGATATCGTACCTCCTGGATATGAGTTGAAGAATTTCCGTACATTTGGCCTTGATGACCTGCTCCCCTGCGTTGAGTTCCTCCTTGCATGATTTTATGTTGTGTTATTTTTCATTTATGTCTATTTTTTCTCTTCACTTTACTCTTGCAGCCCATTCTCACTCTAGTGAGGTCCTTAAATATTTTGAAAGTAGCTTGATCCAGATCGGTGCAGTGTCCCGTGCCGTAACAATACAGCTGCTCTGCAAGCTTCTTGCTGAAACTGGTAAGACTGTCAGTGGGTAGGTGGCAGTGTGTGATTAAGGTAGGAATGGAGAATAGTTAAAGGACTAAAATGCTTGTCAAGGAATCTGGAGCCCTAAATTATAGTCCCAATTTACTCCCTTACTTAACCAACACGGTGCAGCTCTGAGCAAATCAGTTCAATTTCATATTCCTCAGCTATATTAACTGCAAATAGTTTCTGGTAGAGCACTGCAATTTAAGATCAAGCCTCCCTTCCATCACCTTCAATACCATGAATTGTGGTGAAAAAATAAAGTAGTGGTCAAACATTGCCACCTCTGTCTTTTCGGTTAATTGTTCCCATTGTGAGCCATTAATGGGACAGGGACACTGTGAACAGAGATCCTGACATAGACACTGGACAGGAATAAAAAGGGACATAAAATGTGGAGCAGGAAGACACAGACACACTCAGTAGGACATGATAGCACAGACATGCACAGCGGAACAGGAAGGCATTGATAGGCCCATGGGACTCACACTCACAGACTCGCACACCAAAACTAAAAGACAGGACCCTCAGGGTGGTCAGCACAGTTGATAGCGGAAACTTCATCTACTTATCTATTAATCTTGATCTTACTAGACAAAGACAATATCTATGTGTTATGAACATTTGGTGTATGGCTTTATTTCATAGATTCAGAAGGTGCCTCTTATCTGGATGCTGTCTGTCACGTGCTTGAGGATGACAATCGCAAGGTACCATCAAGCTATTATGTGTGAAGCAATCTGTGTTAAAGCAGTTTCATAACTAACAACTCAATCTAATTAAAGTTTTGCACTTTTTGGATAGTGCAGTATTCTCTACTTACATGGACTCATAGCAGTGGTATGCATACCTCAGTCTGTTGACTTTGTCAAAGGCAAATCTTCCTGGAGGAGTTGGGTCATGCAACCTCCATTCATGTGTGTCTGTTCAGTGCATCCTGTGTTCCATTGTTTCCCTGTCCAAGTGGACATATCCTAGTTTTCCTGTCCTAGTCGCTGTTCCCTAATTGATGAATAAATGTGTGTTAAGAAACAATTCTTGTGTGCTGTCTACGTGTTTGGTCTGTATTTCACATTGAGTTGGTCTGTAATACCCTTCACCGAAGAGGAGAGTGTTGATGATCAAATCAGGGGGTTTGAAGTTTAGAATATTAATATTTGCTCAAACCTTTAACAACCGGGGAGTAAGATATTTTGTTGATGAGTCAAAGGTCTCTTCCAAGAATTATATTTGGGCTATGTCTCAGCGAAATCTCACCAAACGTGGATCAAAAGTGCAGGATAACATTCAGTGTGCACATTTGAAAAGTCTGATTGTGATATAAAAGATGTATTGTCTGTAGAGATTGGAATATATGTAACTTTCTTGACGCCATATACGTCCACAATGTGCTCAACATCAGTGACATTGAGAAAGCAGGTAACTTCAATAACAGCATCACCATGGTCAGCATGTAAGCAAGCACAGGACATAGGCATGAAGGAAAATCAAAAAAGTAATTTTCTTTTGATAATCAACAAAAACCTGTATTTCCATAACTGGGTCTCTAGTGTATTCTCTTTGGGGGGTTTATTGGGTTTGTCATTTTTAACCTCATGATATAAACCCAGTTGACTTTAGATACTTGGCAGACTAAACCAGAAACATGAGAGACAGGTCTCTACTAGGAACGTTAGAATCACAGAAATCAAACATGGATGTATTCTTTGGTGGTTAAAGCCATTGGGGCCAGCTTGTGCAAATATGCAGCGTACAGAGCCATATCAGGGATGTGAATTTTAACCCTGCTACGTGGATACAGGAGACTGTGACTATTTACGGTCTTGAGCCAAAATGACTTCTTGAAAGTGATATGGACCAACCAAACAACAAGGTGTGGGATAGTGGACTTTCAGTACTTTAACCCATTTGTTAACTGATGGCAGTGTGGGGATGGTGTAGGTTTGCTATATCCTGCAGGTGGAGTTAGACAGCAGCCATCATTCTTCCCACAGACTACTTCAGGTTGTTTTCATTCCCACAGTAGTGGAATCCACAGCCTATTTTTCAGTCTCATTTTCTGTAATCAATACCAGGTCCTGAGAGGTTCTTTGTTGATTGTAACCTACCTGGACATATTTTGCAATGTTTTGCAATCTTTTACCAAGTCCCAGGCACCTATAGAAGGTGTAGTCTACCTGGAATGTTTGAATATTCCCTCAATCGCACTTCGGTCAGACACTCTGTAAAAACAGTTTAATTAAATTGACTCCAGTTTCATTCTCAGAGTGTCTTAATAACCCTTTTCCAATATTTTTTAAAAGGTCGCATCCAGGTACTAGCTTTCCACACAAAACAAAATGTATATTTCTATCCTCTGTGAACAAAAGGGAAGGAGAGATTGTATGGTTTCCTCACACTCCCTTGCTGCTCCCTCACCAGAATGTGGGATTTGATCCTATTTATACGCCAAAAGGGTTTCTCACTAAACATGCTTACCATTTTTTCTTTATTATAGGTTATTCTTGCTACTTTAAGTTTAATATCCAGTTTAACATCCAAAGGTAATTATGATATGAACGGAAGAGCTGTGATTGAATATATGCTCAAAAAATACAACCTCCTCACCAAAGAGCAAGTAAGTGGCAGATGTACATATTTGTTTAAGTGAATGTGTTAGGGAACAGCAACCGTAGTCAGTCCAAAAGAAATAAGGGGACCTTTTAGCCCCCTTGTGCCCCAATGTAGCTCCTTTGCCATATAATATAGATCTGCAGTGTTCCATATTTGCCCCTGGTGTTGGAATATAGACCTTGTGTCCTTCTATTTAGTTCCCATAGGCCCGCCTTGACATTTCATGTTCTCCATTTGAGCCTAATGTTCCCCCACTTCCACTCCAGTGTGTCTTTCTCCCTCCCTCGCTTTAAAGGTCTCCCTTGCTCCATCTATCTGCTTACATTTGCACCTGAAATTCAGCTGCTGACCATCAGTGCCAACACTGTGCATGCCTTTTCTTCATGTCTTGTTCTGTCAGGGTGCACATGTCCTGAACTTATGCCAATCAAGTGCACTCAAGTAAATTTATTTCTAGCTTTCACTTTGACAGTCATTTTTCCAGCATACTGTATCTACGGGTTTTCCATTATTGCGAAAAGTTTACCACAGTGTACCCTCACTACCGTGGGGTCCAAGTTAGTGATATCAAATGCAAGTGGAGTCGGTGTCCCCAAATTTCAATCATTGCAGCTGGTTTGAGTAGGACTGTGGCACTTCTGACCATTTTCTGGCTTTCATCCTGCTCCTATGGTGTGCAAAATCGTCCACTGTTGTGAACAGCGAGTATCAGAAAGTGGTCTAATAATATCCTTTCGTTATTCTCTTTCTCCTTCTTTACCCTCCTCTTCCACAGGTCCCAGGTATGATTTTGTATTGGGCACTTCTTCAGCCTCTTCTCTTTTCTTGGACTGTCTCAAGTCCTAAGGGCACTTACACTTTGATCCTATCTCTAGTAGCTGGAGGAAACACTTGTCATCTGACCAGGGTCCAGGAATGGGTGTTGGATCAGTGCCCTTCATCAGTGCTTGTGGGGCTGCAGGTGACGGTGTGGCAGCATGGTCAATGGCAGCTGGCATGTTGTCTGAAGGCTGTAGAATAGTTGGCGTTGTCAGTGTCTCTGGGAGAGAAGGCCACAGTGGCTAATGGTCTCACCAATCCCTCCATAACAGCAAACGTGCCATGGCCTTCTTGATCACTGTGAACAGGTAGGACTTCCTCAAGCTCGGCCAATGCACCCATGTTAGAGAGTAGTTGTACCAAGATGCATAGCTCAAGTCCATGACCAGCAATAAGTGTGGGGATTGGGTATGACTGATGACATCTGGTATCCATCGTCTTGGGGCCAATCCATAATCCAGTGTGTCTGCAGTCCATGCTTAGTCTTACTCTTGGGTTCACATTAAGCACAACAAATAGATGAGCCAGACACTGTCCATAGTTTTTTACCACAGGCGACAGGCCTGATGCCGGGGACAATTCAGATGCCTGTCCTTATGTTGCATCACACTGTAACAATGATGCTTGAACACCTAGATCCCATCTTAGCTAACCTGATGCACATGTTGACTGGCTTGAATGCAAAGAAATAAAATGCTCAGACACCGTGGGAATGGCACTGGAACCACACACGTCTCAACAGCAGTGCTCACAGGCAGTGCAGAGGCCTACCACATAATCCAGCCTATGAGAGGCAACTGACCATTAGACTTTACCAGAGCTAACTGAGAAATTTCTAGGGTGATTGGGCAAGGCACAAGGGCATTCCGCTACTGCACTGAAATGCTGTGCTTTTCACTGACAGTGCATTATCCTGTTACATACCCATCTTTACTGTTCAAATGCCTGACAGGGCAAACTATCAAATCCTGCACAAAGTAGCACAAATATACTTCAAATCAGTATTTCATATCAACACTGCCTCCCAAAAATGTAGATCCTGGTATTCTTTTGTCCTTATTGAGAGTAAAAAGTCCCATAATGTAGCACATACTTCCCCATCAAGCGGTGGGGGCAGGGTGCATGAGCAGCCCAATCTGTGTGGTAAGGACGAGAGACTACCTTGGGGTGCCAGAGGTGCAATGTCTCAGGTGTAGTGTCCCATGTATCAGACGCTTACATATTATAAGTGAGTCCACCGGTATTTTTGCAGTATATGAACGCTATACCCTTCCCTGCCAAATTACTGAATAATTTATACTCTACAGAGCAGAGCATGAGAGCATAACCTCATTTATACATTTTTATTTACATGTTTGAGGTTATTGGTTTTGCTTTCACATTTGAATTTAAGCCAAGAGATTCTCCTTGTGCTTACAACTCTGGATTAGAAAGTTGTAATGTTTTGACTCTCAAATCTCTTGTCCCTCCATGAGGAGAGAAAACATAGTGAAAATGATGTGAAAATACGTGTTACTTTACTTCTCTTGCTTTCCACATTTTCACAGTGCACTAGTCACATGGATCATGAATCTGATGTTGAGGAAGAGACCAGCCGCATCCAAATCCCTCAGCTCCTCAATAAAATTGCATTACGCCATAGGAATACTGATGAGGTAAGTGAGAAGGATGTGAAACAAGGTGGGTCATTTAACTAGGAGTGTAGAAAATATAAATTGCAGAATGTCCAAAGACTCCTGATTTCCCAGGTGATCTTCATTATCCTCCACCTCACATACAAGCATGTTTTAGTAAAGCTCCCTCTGCTGCAGGGTTGTATGTGGGAACCATGCAGGCATTTATCACGCCTACCTTAACAACGTGGTCTTAACCACGAATGCGTGTTTAAAATGCATTCCTTTACCACACTAGTCGTTACGATGACTTGCCTTAGGGAAAGCGCTGGACTTTGGAATAGTACAATTTACTATTCCAACTCCAGTGTGCACAAAAGTAGGGAAAGTGTTGGATTTAAAGTCCAACATTAGGCCAACAACGCTTTCCTTAAGGCACTCGTTGTAATGACTTGCATGGTAAAAGAATGCGTTGTAAAGATGCATTCGTGGTTTGGACCACGTTGTTAAGGCACAGCGTGGTTCGAGACGCGATGTAAAGGCTGTTTCCTCTGCTGCTGGGATGGAGGTCTGCTGTCCCATGCAGACCTCATTCCCAGCGTTTGCAGCATTCGGAGAAGATTGCTAATCAAATCCTACCTCATTCATTTTAATGAGGCAGGAGGTTTTGCATCTTATTCTAAATAGCCAGTTTGAAATGAGACTGAATGGTCCATCAGTCATATTGCAAAACATTGCTGCTCAATTTCCATCTAATATTTGCTACCTGCCCCATGATACATCAGGCACCAACATTTCATATCAACAGGGTCTTGTATTCCCAGAAATGGCTTTGCATACTCTGACACATTGATAAAGATAATTCTATGAAGATAACAGCAGATAATGGGATCATTTGCAAAGTTCAGCTCACTTGCAGGGTTTTTGGGGAGTAAATGTTGCACACATTCTCTGCAAATAATGGGTTCATTCTCCTTGGATGCAGAGCCACAGATTGTAGCATTAAACAGGGTTGGTGCTACATGAGTATAATACTAAGCATCTGCCTTGGACACCATCAGCAAGGAATGGTATCAGGAAGGGGAAGAATCAAATGTAGCCCCATCTCCAGGAGAGGTGGACTTGCAAAATGACACATGACCTAAGGTGCCACAAACCCTCCCACCGGGAATGACTGTTTATCTGTGGAAATAAAGCCTTATTAAATGCTAATGATACAAATAACGCATTTGCCGGTCTTTCTTGCAGGAATTTCGGAAAGAGATTTTGAGCTACATGCTGGAAGAGGACTATACTTCATCTGTGCCAGCTCTGTGCCAGATGCTACTTCTTGTGGATAAGAGAGCAAGCATCAACTTTCAGGAATGTGGTGAGTCTTATGCATCCTACTCATTGATACTGTGGGATCGATCATTGAAGGTGGTTAATGCTTTCTCCTCTGCTCCCCAGATCACCTCTTACATAGTCATGATCTGGCAGGAGGTGAAAAACCAGTCCATTAGCTCAGGAGTTTTGGTTGATTTATTATAGCATGTGGGTGTCCTTCTTTCAAATAACAGTTTTTGCTCTCCTTTTAGAGATATATGTATCTGTGCCAATGTTGCTGCTCTCTACATACTTTTTGCAGTTTGCCAGCCATAAAGTTACTTTCCTGTTGGTTTCAGCTCTTCGTCTGGTTAATGCTCTCAACCCCTAAATGTAATGTACTAACTGTCCCAGGTTTCCACACTCCACAAGGCCTCTCAGGCCTCTAATGCTCCTCTTCAAACCTTGGAGTGTTCTTGCTCTCCATGGAGTTACTTCTGTCTGGTATGGTGATCACATCCTTCTGGGTATGGTACCTATTTATACGCGTTTAATTTTGTCAACAGCAACAGGGGTGTATTTTATTTCTCCATGGAGTTACTTTTAGTTATTATATTTTTCTCTGCAATAT
Organism: Calotriton arnoldi; assembly: GCA_963921515.1. NCBI lineage: Eukaryota > Metazoa > Chordata > Amphibia > Caudata > Salamandridae > Calotriton > Calotriton arnoldi. The sequence goes on along the minus strand of CAWUFW010022391.1, from coordinate 1,297 downwards.
TTCTGGTTCAACATTTTGGACTTCAGATCCAGACTCAAATGCTAGTAATTGGCCCTCATTTGACTTATGGACCTGATACCCAGTAATGCCTGCTCAATGAGGGTAAGTGAAAATAATTATTGTGACTGACTCCAAGGTTAGGAGGAAGATTTGCATTTGGGGGTGAGTACCTATAATTGCAGACTGCATTTCCAGGGTTCCAATTAGCTCTCTTCACTCAGGTTTCCATTGGCTGTGTTGCTAAAGTGCAAGTGACCTGGGCAGATGGTATCATAGTCTATTTCTTTGTCACCCGTGTTAGGGGTCGTGTGCCCCTATATTGCCTGCATCCCAGGTCATTAACATTATTAGAAAATGGATATGCAAGAACATGTTCTGGAGTCCTATTTTCTTCTGGGTATCCGCTGTCACAGAATGACATGGTCGATTCAGGATGTAAAGCACGTCCACGGCTCCTGCAGCATCCTCTCTTATCCCACTGGAGTCTTTTGCCCCGCAATGACAGCTGCAGGGGGGATCTGTGCATGACAGCTTAGGTAGCTCCTCCTGCAGCTGTCATTCCTTGACAGCAACCGCCGGGGGTGGGAGGGGAGCATTGTAACACAGGCCATCGAGGCACTTTACAACTCTAGCAGCAACCTTAGTGGTAGGGGGCCTTTGCCAGTATCTGCAGTGATCTCAAAGCAGCCTCATGACCTCTAGAGCATCATTGAAATGTCACCCATCACCCCACCCTCTTCTTTGCAGGTACAACTATGTGTCATAAGTGTGTGTATCAGCCATATATCTTCCTTTAGCAAGTGTTACTCAGTATTATATGAACTGAGTATGACACAGCTTCTTTCTTTTGTATCTAAACAGCTAAAGGCCTTCCAATGCGCAGCCTGTTCATCAGACTACTAGTGAGTAGCACATTCCACCCCCACCATATTCCACCAGATCCCTCTTCCCAAGTTCTTTGCTGGCATTTCTATACAACCTTCCCATGGAGATCTTGAATTCAACTCAGCTTTTATCCTTCTGAATTTGATGGTTTTATTTCCAGTCAATTGGTTATCAGTACAACATACTACTTACATTGTACATAAGCAGCCAAAATGTGCATTGTGTAGTAAACAAGGTAGTATTTACAGATACTTTAAAGGCCAGAGAGTAAGACCTGATGAAATGATCACTTTCTGAATACTTTGTTGTGGATTTTCAGGTCATTTCTTCTTATCCCGCTGGGATGTCGAAAGGGGAACCTCGGTCTTGGCTCTTCTCGAGCACCTGATTCCTGCAAACTACCCATTTCTAG